>JAQIWH010008136.1:0-10600 GCA_034695005.1 Cryptops parisi | reverse complement strand
TACTGGGACTCAGGATGATCAAACAACTGTACTATAAATGCAAGCTTATATTGTTATACCATATCTTCAATTTTAAAAGTAAGTACTGAAATTGAACCAGGAAAAATTTTCGCCTGCGGCACATTATTTGGTGTGCTTCAAATATTGAAGGGGTTCCGTAATATATACATCCATACCCAGAGATTTCCAACCCAGACGGTCATGATGGAAAATGAAAAATACCATGACAGTGGAATGGATGACAGGAAAATCTGCTCTTGAATCAGTCCTCGAGATGCTCTCTTGCTTGTTTAAAAAGTCTTGCGATGCAGAAAACTGCACGTGTATGAAAAATGGCATTAAATGCACTGCCATGTGCCGTTTATTAGATTGCACCAATCAAGCTGCTGATGATGAAGAAATCTACCATCATTCACAATTAGAAGACGATGAGTCTGACAAAGATTAACTTCTACCTTAAATTTAACTTATCTAGTTACTGAAAATCATACTTCAACGAAATAATGTTATCGGAATTTGTCCAATGCATAATATCATTGCATACAACATCCTAGACAGGAGATGCAAACCATTATTAAAAAGTGACACCTCTGTTCATGTGCGATCAATCTGAATTTTGTAAGTATTAATGTTTAAAATGTTTTTAGTACGTCCACTTTAAAATCTGTTAAACAGCTGATAAGAATGCTCTTCTGCAGACTGCAGTGTCATGGGAACTGAAATTTTAGTCATTTTACGTTTCATCACGATTCGACTCGTAATATTTTAGCTTATTTTAAACCAATTTAAACATTCTTGCTATAAAGATATTGGGCGTATGTACTTAATTAGCTACGATTTATAATAATATGTTCTGTGGTTGATTCACTAAGTTATAAAAATTGTAAACTAAAATTTTAAATTGTAGAGTTTTCGTTGTTTTGGCGGCGAACCGCTACAGATATCGAACATGTTTATATCAGATGCAATATGCCCCGCGTTAGTATTTTTGTTTTGGTACCAAGAAATTTAACATCGACCCCATAGAAGCAGAGCAACAGCGTTTTTTCATATAAGCTCAATCAGCGGCCATTTTGTTTTTCAAGATGGCGGCCAAAAGCTACCTTCCAAGAAAGGCTATCATAGCTTAAAGTGTTATCCAAGTCACCAGCTATCAGAAAATCACTTTGTTTAGTCCCTAAAAGGTGTACCCGTAAACCCCCCTGGCCCACGAACTATAAAAGGAAGCATTGGACCAGATTATTATTCCATAGATTAGGAAAGGTTGAATTTTTTATTATGTACTTGGCTCCCACTTGGTAACTTTTAACACACGTCGAATGCACATAGGATTACAACACCTAGTACTTGATGAATTACTGTACTATACTCACACCAGGAGTCGTGAGTCAAATTACTCTACCTACTCATGACGTACAGTACTACCTTGACCTACTTTCAGTATTGTTGCACTCTCCAGGCTTATTACACAAAAGCTTATTGTTGCACCCTCAGGTTTATTACACAAAAGCCTGATGTTGCAAAGGAATGTGTGCACATTCCTTTTACTTTACCCCCACATAAGAAGTTCCACTTCAAAAATTATTTACATACTAAAACAATATTTTATCATGATGAATGTGGATAAATGTGTTTACTTGGCTAATGTACTCGAAGACATTATTGATTTTTGCGAGAAGATAAATGCAAAACAAAAAAAATTAGGTAACCTGCACCATAATAAGATCTCGTGAACTTTATCAATCCACTCTCCTCATGAAGTATGAGGAGATTGAATTATGACTCTAGCATCTTCTAAAAATAAAAACATGGGTAGGTGTCATATAACCTACAGATATAAGACAAATACTGCAAAGCGGAATAATTTCACTGGAGGAAATATTTACAATCAAAAACATTAACTAAAACTTCCTTATTGAGCTAAACTGAAAATTTTTAAATATGAAATACTACATTTAAAAAAAAAATTATATTTACAAAGAAAAAAAATGATCCAGTTAAGTGGTATATATTTTAAAATCCGTGGGGATATTGAAAAAACCATGATCGTAATGTGAACGTGTATAATGAGTTTCCTCAATTTATTCATATTAATGTTCACAACATGTCCAACAGAGTTTGATTTGCAAGACAAAAAACAACCTTGAGTTTTATTATTAGGGTAGAACATTTTTAACATTGTGTTGAAAAGAATGCGTTAAGTGCATTATAAACATACAATTTCTACCTTAAAACGCAATTAGAAGCACTATGACCACAACATGATTTCACTGGTGTATATTGGGATAATGTATTGTGCAATTTAGCATGAAATTACAGTATGCAGTGGAATCCAGTTATTGTGATCACTTTACTTGGGACAGTGCTTTTTGATGATAATAATAATAACTGGCTGATAACATTAAACGATGGAAATAAAACATTAAAAAGTGTCTTGGGACCGACTGATAATCATAACATTATCCGTGATTATAATAACCGAATTCCATTGTACAATACAAGGTTTTCAGAAAAGTTTTATTATCTTACAAGTAAAACGAATAATATTCATATCTTTAAATTATATTTTAAATTTGACTGAGAACATTCGATAGGAATAAAATGATCTTTTTTTAAAGAGGAAAAAGCAGAAAATAATAATCTCATTGCCAAGCAAAGAGTTAAAATTTATAGTAACCAGTACATGTGTGAGAGGCTAGGTTATGAAAACCGGTTACAAAATATTATGTCATCAACATAATAAAACCAAAATGCCTGGTTCTTGTTTGTTGTTTTTTTTAACATGTCTGTTGAAAATGTAGAATGTCAACCATGCAAAAATCCATACCAAGCCGTACCGAAAATACTGGTAGCGAAGTTGTGTATACAGTGGAATTCGGTTATTGTGATCATTTTGAAACTAAGTGCTTTTTTGATAACAGTAACCGACTGATAACATTAAACAATAGATTTAAAAAAAACACATTAAACAACTGTTGGGACAGACTGATTATGATAACGATAGCCGTTTAATAACATTATCCGTGATTATAATAACTAGACTCCATTGTGTGATAAAAGTGATGCCAATTGTATGCTGGTATAAATCAATATCGTATATGAAACGAAACGTTGCTGAAATTTATTCACAACCGATGATTACCATGCAGATAACAAGACATGTGTTCAACATCTGTTAAATATCATCTTTAATTGTCAAAGATTACATGCTACTCAGCAAATTTTCAAGGAAATGTACACAGAGTGAAAATTTTCACCAATAATTCATTTTGTCAAGGAAGTAATTAAATATCTAATGACGACTTCTTTCAGAATCGATATCGTCACTAACCAAAATATGTTTGTAAGATTACTGTATATCTTGTATAAATTCAATATCTTTGTATTAATATAGGTAGAACGGTGTTTAGAACAAAACAACTAATTGTCGAAAGTTATTTTTTTAAGACAGCCAGTTGACATTAATCTAAGTTTAAATTTTAATCATGAATTAAATACTGATCAATCTATGGTCAACTCGACTTTTGTCGATTTAAGATTTTTAATCGAACAACAACAACAACAAGTTGCTCTTCAATTCAGTAGCCTGATTATCATACTAAGTATAGGATCGCCATTACCAAGGTGACAATATGAATCCCCAGTTGATCCAATTACACGTTTTTAACCTTAGCTTTAACCTCAAGATTAATTTGACCTCACTAACAGATTTAACTCATATTAAAGCACTGAAAGCAGTAATAAATGCAATAAATAATTAAAATCCTAATGGTTCACCCTAGTGAATCCACCGATGAGATTACAGTAGGCTATGTATAATTGACATTACTTCCATTAGGTGACTTAATTGCATTGAATACAACACCAGAAGTTGTAACTTTGTCAACCCCTTAATGCGGATAATTCATGCGTGGGATTCCAAACCACACCCTTTTGCTATTAATTGGTTTGGTTAATTTAATTACTATTGTGTACTAATTTAGTGTTATGTCATTAATAGGGTGAGATTGGTGAGGATATCGATCGTGACTGGAAGCGATGGATTCTAGTGTTTGAAGACAAATACGAATTTATAATAGCTGTGACTTAAAGCTATATATACATATACATCGATAAACGTTTAATTAATAATTGCAGTACTAGGCTACTTTTAAGTTGTAATATAACTTAAGGCGAAGTCTCCAAAATAGACTATTGATCCAGTTGCAATTTCTGCTCTAGCAGACAACCCCGTTTCTCAAATGGGAGTGTCATGGATGCTATGTATATCATTTTTTGTTATATGTATAATGTAAGGAAAGTTCGTGTTTCAGAATATTGGTATACATCTTGTATTGGTTATTTAACTACATTATCATGGCATAGTTTCTTGGTGGTTATTTAACTGCATTGGCACGGCATAGTTTCTGACCAATTACTTGGACATACCATAGTAATTGCTGGACCCAGATACTCGCCATTTCATACTTTCTGACCAAATATTTGGCACGTCATGCCAGTTTTTAACCCAATACAGTACTCGTTATATGCATACCACATTTTGACCAGATACTTGTCATTCGCATGTCATAGTTTCTGACCAAATACGTTTGACATTTCATACCAAACACTTGGCATGTCATAGTAGTTTTTTGACCAAATACGTGGCATGTCAGTAGTTTCTGGCCAAATGTTTGGCATTTCATAGGAGTCTTTGACCAAATACTTGGCATGTCATACGACGTTTTTGACGAAGTACTGTACTTGGCATGTTATAGTAGTTACTACAATTCTTGGCATTTTCCTAAAATGTGTCAAACTAAGCAATGTGACACAGAACAATTAATATGTGCTGTTCCAAACAATGTTATGGCCTAGTATAATGTGCGGATATTCCATCTATTCATATTCCACAATAGCATACTAGGACGCAGGATGATGATGATGATGATGATGATGTTACATGTACATACAAAAGACCTTTGCAGGGTGCTTGTCATTATTATACAATACTCATAAAGGCGGATTAGTGGGAATTGAAGAAAGAGTTTTTACACAAGATAATGCATTTCTTACCCAGGAAGGAAGATCTTCCACACGAGCAAGGATGCTCGATTTTTCGTTGACAGCAGCGGTTCGTGCAATTTGCAGCTTGAAGTCCTTGTCTTTGCGATAGCGTTCCCTCAGTAGATAGACGATGAGTCCCACGATTATCCATGCAATGCTGAAGCGATAATGTCCCATTAAATAGACCAACAGGGAGATGCCGAATCGCTTCAGAAAGGTTTTGGTCATTTGCACGAAATTGTCATCGATGGTAGTTCGATTTACAGCTGGAGGTGCCGTCGCCCCATCGGTGTTAATCGAGTCCGTACACTCAGTTACAGTTGACATTGTTGTTGTTGTTGTTTCTTAGCTGGGATGGAAAATCACTGGTTTACTACTTAATAAGTTGTCATCGTCGTCGAAGGGCGGATAACGCGTGCTTTTTCAGTAACTTAACAACCCGAATGAATATTGTCGCATGGTTTCATGCCGCAGTGGAATGAGGCATTCTGGAGAAGTTGTACTGGATTAATTTTGGCAGAGGAATATGTAGGTTACTGACTGTCTACAGCTGTCAACTGCTGCAGATTTGCAGTTAACAGTGCTGCGATGTTTGCGACTGTCAGCTATTCCACATTCTATTCCTCATCGTGAGCCATCGTGGGTGGGAATGAGTTTTGAATTAATGCACATGCAGCGTTCTACAATCTTCCAAGGCCGTTTACTAATTGTTAGGTTGAAAACCAAGCAGGTGGAATCACGTGAAAAAATAAATAAACACGTTGCGCAGAGACTTCCAACGATGAATTCTGGAAATTGTAGTGACTCCATTTTGCGTCCAAAGTGCATAATGCTACACAGCAATATGAGTTTTTTTCCTCCGCAAAATTCTTTAAAAATGTCACACAATAATATGCAATATTTATTAACAATCTACATAAATAAGCTAATTTTTATGAAAAAAATTCAAAAAATTTTTATTGATAGTATTTATATTTTTTTACAATGTTATTTACTACATTTTATTTGTGCCGCCAATCAAAAACATTCAACATCGTTGCCACTTGTTGTCATTAGCAGCGTTAAGCAGTGTTACACCAATCAAGAGCGCGAAAACTTTTAATTTGGTTACGCCCCTGTAGAAAATGAATTAATGACTCTCGAAGACAAAGGCTACGGTCACGTTGGACGCTTTTTCGCTAACAACGCTCATAAACGTGTAAATTAGTCGATAAGTCTGTTCAATTTACATAGAACCTATATAGGTTATCGACTATCTTTGCACGTTCATGTGCGTTGTTAGCGAAAAAGCTCCCAACGTAAACGCAGCCAAAGCAGACGAGCACGAAGCGTCTGTGTTTACTAGATCATGACGACTAAATTTCTATTCCGGGAGAAAAGTTCACGTGATATCGGCTTTCATTAAGCAAAATATCACATATTAAAGTCATGATCAACTGCGATATTTGATGGTTAGATTATTATTTGCAGTCAGAAGTAAAAACTATGCATTTGTCGTTACGTACGTACGTACAAAGTACATAAGCATTTAGTTGTTTATAAATAAGAGTGAAAAAACAAGAAACAGGCGGTCTGTCAGAAAAATGATTTATACAATTCATCTGTGGGGGCTTTATGTAACCGAGTTTTTACAAGACAGGTATCTTTTTCTAACTTTTCAGCTCACTGTCACTATTTTATATAAGCAATATGTATTGTTTGGTTTGTTTAAACTAAATCATTTGTTTCAGATTCCAGGCTTGTGACAACGTGTTCACGTGGGTGTCTGTACTGACTGACCCCAGTGTTTTGTATACAGTTTATTTTCCCATCGTCTATGCATTGGTGCCTGAAGTGGGACTTAAATTGCTCCACGCAGCTACTGCTGGAGAATGGATGAATCTCTTCATGAAATGGTAGATATGAATTTTATTTAACAAAACTGTCATTTGTCCAATCTAATTAAACATCAGCACAGAATTGTGTATACATAATTTAACTGGGAGAAATGCTACAACTCAGTTTTTATGCACCAACAATGTTTAAGCTAGATGAACTGGAAGACATTCACTAGTTAGATACTAGGTTAATAATTCAGTGAATCGTAATTTAATTCTAATTGTAAGGTTCTGTCTTGCTGTACATTGCTACTGAAACAGTTAACTGTAGATTGATTCAACTGATGATGTATTTTTTGCAGGGTGTTTTTGGGAGATCGTCCGTACTGGTGGGTACATGAGAATCATTTGGACAAGTTCATTAAAATCAGGCAATTTTATAACACCTGTGAAACTGGACCAGGTAATGGATGGATTGTATCAAAGACATATTTACAAAATTAGTGTATGTGTATAGCATTATTATACGTTACTAACATTCAACTGTAAATTCACTTTTTTTCAGGGACTCCTTCGGGTCATGTGACTATAGCTTGCATGTCCTTTTATGTTCTTGCAAGTGCACTAGCTACAAAACTTGGACAAATCAACAAGTAGGTGTCAAACTATTTTGTAAATAAACCAACTATCACAAGACCGATTTTTGCACGTAAAATTTTTGTAATTTATCGCCGAATTCCAATAGCACAAAATCTTCAATTCTTGTGGGTAAATAACTGTTGTAAAATTGTGCTTTGTCATTCAGACGTTCTATCCTTATACTCATTGTAAGATGGTGTAACTATGCTGAAAGACGTTCTCTATGTAAAAAGGTTAATGTATTTTTTAAATTTAATTTTCAGATCACATATCAAAAAAGTTTGGTTAACATATATTTTCGTCATGTTGATGTTAATGATTTCAAGAGCGTTCATTGCAGCTCATTTCATTCATCAGTGTATTCTTGGATTACTTTGCGGTATGGCATCGTTTGTCTATTTTCAATAACATTGGACTTTTCACTCTTAAATGCAAAGCCATTAGTTTGAAGATAACTATCTCAACCTTATTGTCTATTTTTAATATACATTTAAACAAAATTCAAAACAAAAAATATCAGTAGGTTTTTGGACTTTTCTATTATTTGCTATTCATTTTATTACAATGGCATAACAACAATGCCGTACTTGTCTAATTTTACTTTTTGTATGTGTTCAATAGGATTACCTTGTGGGAAGCTTATTAATGCAATGCGCTTGCAAACCATGAGGTGGCATCATTATGTATTTATTACCGCTTTCTTCCTTGGTAGCATTTTCTGTCTGGAGATGGTGCTTATGGGTAAGTTCATCGAGCAATATATTAATGTTAAATCCAATTTATATTCATTTATGTTGAATACTGACAGAAATTGGAATACAATATAATTATCAATGCACATGCTTGTGCATTGATAACAAAAATTGACATAAAATCTACAATTTACAGTTTTAAATCGTCGACTCTTTAAAACTGCCCAATAAAATTTTTACAGTTTTTCTGTCAGTTGACGCGTAGCACATTTCTGCATTGTTATTTGTTACTTTTAGTTATGGCCTTATTAAGGTGTAAAGATCTTTTGAAACACCCTGTACATTTTTTTGTTTCTTTTTTTTTAATATATAATATCCATAACAAGGTTGTCATGCATACTAATTCCATTTTTATTTGTTTCTTAAAATGTAAAATGAGATCATGCATTTAACTGGCTTTCTATACTACTAGACATTTAGCATGTGTGTATTGACGAGTTGATTTTTGTTGTTAGTACTGGGTGTCAATGTGACGTTCACGTTGGAAATGGCTCAGAAGTGGTGCATGAAGAAAAGCTGGATTCACGTGGCAACAACGCCATACTTTGTGATGTGGCGATTTTCAGGTGCTACGCTGGGACTCGGTCTAGTGCGCCGATCACGTTATTTCGAAACGTCACAAGCTAATTCGTCTATTGTACACAAAATAATTTTGGGAGGTGCAGGACTTGTCAGTTCGCAGATCTTGCTAAGTTTCATTCCCAAATCTTCAAGTTCCACATTTTTGTATTTGAGCGTGTTTTCGGTCTATGCGTTGAATAGTTACTTGATCGGAATATTTCTGCCCATACTAGTGGGTTGGATATCTTCTTCTGTATCTTTGGGCAAGCAACAAGTCAAAAAAATCGAGCAAGTTGATTAGACGATGTAATTATTTAGGATTAGGACAAAAATTTCGAATCCTATTTTGTATTTATTTTTTGTACAGGGTATATTTATATATACATTAAAAAAATAATGTAAAATGTAATTTGATGAAGCGTTTATATCGCTTTATACGTACCTCGAAAAAAATCTTGACGTGTAAATGTGGCTTAAGAACTTATCTCAGGGTATTTTCTTATTACAATTGCCAAAATACTTGGTGTGTCCATGACATGTTATACTATGGTGATGTGGATTTAAGTATCACGTTAACTTGGCAAACTGGATTTTGTCATTTTATTGTTAGGGTTACTTTTGTATTCATTAATGAAGTTCCTACCATTAACATCAATTGGATCGTTAGTATACAGCATATCACAGTTGTTGTTTTTGTTTCCCATTTAGTTTTTTTTCTATATATTTGGGGAATAACTACCAATGCATAGAGAATACGTGTATTGGGTCATGGTTACTGTGTGTGAAGTTTATTTTGAAAGATCGCTTTTCATTAAATTTCTTTATCAATATATACAGGCGTTTGTGGTTTTATTGACTATAAATAAGAACATTAAGTAAGGTAACATTTAAGTATTGTCAGTGTTTTTGCATAAAATTTGAAAAAAAAAAGTACACTTTATTTACGTGCTGATTGGTAAATTTTTCTAATATTGGTATATGGATGTCGAATATAGGTAAAAACGTTCCAAGTGAAAATTGCGCATGTGGAAAACTAGGTAAAAATGGCACAACGGACATTAAAAATTATTAAAATTGAAAATCATGAAACGTTGAACATACATTGTTCAGACATCCTAAATAATAAAACGATAAGAATTTCATTGTCGGTGTGTTTCTGGCGTCTCATTGGCTTAAAACGTGCATCGTCATATGATGACATATGACAAGGCATCATATGATACTCAAATAATGTCGTTTGGGACCCCGCCCCAAGGCAACCTTGCAAAGAAAGTGGTTTTCATGTTGTAGGATTCATTATTGCTACATGTAATCGAATGTTGCGGAGCAACATGAGATAAAACAATGAATTTCGTAATAAACACAAAAAAAAATTTTTTTGCATTTTTGACGGGCTATTTACTAGTTATTTGATAAATTTATGATATTCATCACAAACAAAAACATCGTATTAAATTATTAGTTTTAATTACCATCATCTCTATTTACTGGTTCAGTGTTTACATAGTGTTACATTAAATACCCAAAATCGGTTAAAACCCGGTTTTTCCTAGTCCAAACTAGGTTTAGCAAAGTGCTTTGGTCAATTCTATTTTTACCTAGTCAAAACTAGAATTTGAATTTACTGACGTGTTAACAAAAAAATCGGTACTTTATGGTTATAGCAGGGTCCGTCTGATGTTGCTATTTGCTTCTACTTGGTTATGGGTTATTTTGCAGGTCAGGTTAGGAAAACAAAACAAAATCATACATTTAATACGTTTCTTTGTTTTTCCTAACCTAACT
>JAQIWH010008135.1:0-10602 GCA_034695005.1 Cryptops parisi | reverse complement strand
CACACTCATACAAAAAATAAACAGAACCCGCTGAAACGGACCATTCGCCACAACCCCCAGGAGAGAATTTAAACAGAATCCAAAGTGAAAAAAAAATAAACACACAAACAAAACAAAAAAACAGACACGAAGGGGACATACAAAAAGAAGTAATAGCAGAAGAAGAAAAACTAGCGACCTATAACAAAGAGTATTTTTTCAAGTGGTATTTCTCCACCCTCGCACAGTATCTGGAGACCACTGCTGAATTTCATCACTTAATTGACTAAGTGAGACGAACGTGATGGATTGACGCCATGATTCTTTTTATCAGTCTTTTCCACTTCCCCCTCTTATATATGGCGTTCCCTGGTGGTCAGCCAGCGATCAAGAGTTGGAAACGGAAGTGAAAATGGAGCCTCTGAGCACCCTAGAAAAAAAAAACGAGGAATAGGTCGAGGCAATGGCATGTGGTGGTGGTGGGTGGGAAATAGAGTAGTACAGTCCGACGACGACAACGGAAGAAATAATAGGTCGGATGTTGCGTTTTGATGGCTTTCTCTTTTAACTTGACTCGCTAGTAGAAAAGTCTAGAAGCAGGAAAGAGCTGTTGGCTCTTTTAAAATATCGCTTTCAGAAAACTTCTTTACAATCCCCGCTTTCTCCCCCCTGCACGCTATTTTTCCTATCTGATTTATGAACGGGAAGTTCAGATCAGTAAAGTGTCGCACTAACACTTGAGCACGTCATCTTAACTAGACACGGAATTGAAATATTAACCAAAACCGCAATGTGATAGGAATTGATTAAAGGTGCTAAATGGTTGTTTGGTGAATTTGAACCGGATTTCAAATTCCAGCTTAGCATGCATCGAAATTCCCATAATGTTGACAAAAATTAAAGCTCAGTCATTTGTGCACCATCGCACAAAATCGCAAACATTTCTCGCGTATAACGAGCATCTCAGATGATTCCTTTCATTGCCCAATACCTAAAAGCAAAAGTGCATATACGGAACTCGCATAAATCGAGGTACAGTGGAATCCAGTTATTGTGATCACTTTGTGACTTGTGTGTTTTCATAGCAATAACCGGCTGACAACATTGAACAATGGATAAAAAAACATTAAAAAGTGTGTTTGAACCGACTGATTATGATAACAATAGCTGATTGATAACATTATCCGTGGTTATAACCGGATTTCACTATAGTTTTCACATAGTCTTTTATTGTAATATTCCTATGGGATGTAAGAATTAAAAATAAAAAATAAAATAAATATTCGGTGAATAAGATATATTTTATACAATGGTTCTAGGCTTATCAGACCCCTGTAACAATGATTACTAAGAATAAGCCTCATTTCGTGAAAGGTATGAGTATGATGAAAGTTAGAATAAAAATGGCGGAATATTTGGTTCGGAATTGCATCTTACGCCCTATGTTATGCTAAATGACGTCATAATCCATTTTCTTGCACTTCCTTTATTTTAGGCATCATTCAAGATAACGCTAACCAAGGACATTGTAAGAATGGCGAATCGAACTATTTTCGTCAAATCAAAATCAATCAACGGCATTTGTCTTTTCTCTTCTTATTAAACCAACGATCCAATTTCTTTTATTTTGCATTTTTGCAGAGCGTAAACATCGCATAAATCGAGACGTGGAGTTTAGAAAAACAACCAACAAAGACGTTGAACGAGTTTGCCACTAGATGACGATTCGAACTATTCCCATCAAATCAAAACCAATCAACCCGCTTATGCACATTTAGATTTATCTAACCAACGTTCCAATTTCTCCTTACAATCTCCTATACAAACTGAATACGAAACCAGTGCAGAATTTCAATTTCTGCTATATTACGTCACATTCAGGAATGAGCATTAGTTTCACTTTAACAACGCTATTTAACCCCAGTTTGATTCGTTTAACAGTTTCAAGATTATGAAAGCCCACAGCAAACTCTGCAGGAGCCCATTGTCATTAAAATGTATTCAATTTGCGCTCAAACACGATAATGGGCTTCCATGATCCTTCCATTATGAACTAGTTCTCTAACATGGAAAACGAGAACAGCTAATCCGCGGGAGATCTAATCGACTCCATTGATTTTGTTATCGAACTCTTGTTTTGATTGTCATGTTGAGAGCGATTTCTCGCCAAGATAAACAATCGGTGACATACAGCAGTGAAATGCATTTTCGCATCTACTTATTATTATCCCTCTCTTTCTCTAATAAAGATCGGCAATCTATTTGCACTCTGCTGAGAATAATAAACGTCCAGAGTAAATATGGCTTTACAAACAAATGACGAATCAACAAATGCTGTTGTGTCCAATGAGTTTTGGAAAATGAGTTCGAAATTGAGATTAAATTGTAATACAACAACAGTGTGATACCTTGCTCAACAACAACAAAGTAAATGACGTCTCTGATGGTTTTCTATGCCAAAGCCAAACTAATTTCACTAAAGCTCGTGCGTCATTTCGATACCGTACGCGTGTCAAAAATGTTTTTGGAAATCAAACAGAAAGATATTTTCTCTATTTGGTGTCAGTGGAACCCGAATCGTAGTTCATTTTATAATCTAATTAAATTGGCGAACTCTGCCATAGAAATAAAATTCATTTTCCGCCTGTCTGTCTGTTTGTACGCAAAATCGCAAATACACTCACTAACGTCGAGGATACGTGTTTTTTGGATAGTAAACAGTACCGGGTATGTAATGTAATATACTGAATATACTATTAACCTATCGCTACCAAATATTATAAATAGTGCATTGGCTAACACCTAATATATAATTTTATAACAAATCATCACTAACCATATTACGAAATTACGGAAATGAGGATATCGTATATATTCTCAATGGGAATGGTAACGTGTTGGTTTATTTCCAAGGGGTAAAACTATCGGACCAATGTATTACCAATACGTCATAAATTTCGTTGTATCTTGTTGCGATAATATTTCCGGACAATAGTTTATGAATAAAAGATGTTTCATTCCATGTCCTTTATCACCTCTTAAAGTTAGGAATAGTTATTCCGAATCACCCTGTAGTTCGAGTGAACCGTTACCACTGTTTTACAATTATTTCCAAAACGTCTTGAGTCCATAAAATACAATTTTTCAGGAAACGTTTTTTAACCATAGACTTTGCACATAAACGTAGTTTTTGATAATGCTTTTCCGTAGGATATAATAAATTTTGAGTTTAGAAAATAACGTATTTGGAATCAGCAATGCACAGATAGTTTTCAGTGCTTTTTAAAGCAACAATGACCCAAAAAGTGGAGATAAGACGTTTTGGAAATAAGGTTTTTCTCATTTATAGTTATGTATAATCCGTATATAACCATATTATACAATATTACTTTTTTTTTTACGAAAAAGAGATAATCTTTCATCCACTCCCTAATATAAAACCGACCAAAAAAAAATTGCACCCGAAAATCCAATTCGATATATACCACTGACAGATTCTTAGCCTGAGATTGCAGGCTCCCAGAATCTTCTCCTCCCAAAAAGAAAAGACCTGATAACAACCACCTCAGCAATAACGAAAAAACCCAAGAAGAACAAAAAAGGGGCAAAATAAAAAGAAGAAAATTCCCTGCCAACCACACGCGAATGGCTACACTAAGGCAATTGAGACGAAAGATACAATTTATGAGAATGTCCATTTTTTTGTCTCTTTTTTTCACTACGATGGGTTCCATTCGCATCATCATCCCTTCACCACCCCCCACGTCATTCCACACGACAAGGGACATCTTCCACTCCTCCTTGTACATATATACACACACAGGAAGATGAAAATGAGAGAGGATGAATTGAGGCTTTCCATCTTTATCCCCCTCCTCCTCTTTTCGCTTCCCACTCTTTTCCAGGGTTTTCCGTTTACCCTCCCAATGCTAACATCACGCACGAATAGGTTTCATAGAAGACAACCGGGGGCGGCAGTGAGGCAAAATTATTATGGCCCATGGTGGGGGTAAAACATAAAGAGGGGGGGTTAAAATAAAAAAAATATAAGCTTTTCATATGTCCGTGATTTGGATTCCTACCATAATAGAGACCATTGAGCAAATTTAATTTGGTTCTATGAGATATATACTCTCGAGTTATTATTCTCCCCCCCCCCCCTTATTTTTTGGTAGATTTGATGATAGGCAACATCTTTCAAAGTGACAGCACGTGTGAATTTTGTTTCCTAAAATTTTTGGTTTTTAGAAAGTGTACGATTCACTGAGAAGGTTTGATGATAGAGGATCATACATGAGTTTATCGTTGAATGACCATTAATTTCTTCAATTAAAACTCAAAACCTTTTTACAGATATGAGTGATTAGTTATAAATAAAATTACAAGCAATGGTGATTAATGTAAATTACAAAATTAACGCATATGGTGTCCACCATGAAACTTTAACATTTCCTGTTTAAATGAATGACGATGTTGAAGTTTCGTGATGAACACACATTCTACGCGACTTCAGAATCTAGCATAATATTAAAACAATAGAATAAATATTAAAATGGAAACAATAAAAAAACTTAATCACATACAGCATAATATTAAACTGAAAAAATACAACTTACGGGACACTAATATACAGTATCACACTCTGGTTTCAAATGGTGTTTAGACCCTATTATCATCATTAAAAAATAGTTTGAATGAAAATATTACAAAAAATAAATCATAATGTACTATATCTAAAAAAAAAAAAAACCCATAAGATATTTATACTATAAAAAAATACCTCGGCATATAGGTTTAAAGGGCGTGGGAATCCGAACGGGAGGGTTAGTAGTAGAGTAGAAGAGTAAACTATATGTCGCGCTATCTTGGTGCAGTTGCTAAGCAACGAAATGATCCGTCGTTTACTTTGTCCTTTTCTAGGATTAGGACAGGGGTTGGGCTCGAGGCAACAAAGAACCCTAAAGCGAGCGTGCATAATGGAAAGTGTTCAACGGGTTACTATCTGTACAAAGTCAGGCGCCTTCGACCAATGAGACGCTCTCCTTTTTTTATATACTTTTCCTTAACACTTTTCGTGTGAAGTTACGGCAAAGACCTCGACTGGGTCATTATTAATTTTTCGTTAAACTGCTAAAAGGTTGAACGCTAAGGTCAACTTCTTCAATAAGCACTTTTGTATTATGAAAATAAATAGGAGAGGGGGTGGTCGTATAGGTTATTATACTATGCTGTTGTGTGGAGTGCAACATTTTCTTTCACAAAAAAAAAAAACGAAAAAAAAATTCCCGGATGAAAAGGTTGTGGTGGGCCTAACATAAATTTTAAACCCACTTGACATAAAATGTCGACCTATCCTTCGCTTTGTGCTGCGCAACAATTTTTATGGACTCGCTAAACAGATTTTTAACGCCTAACCAAGCAGAATATGTTGAAAAGTTTCCCCTACTTTACATACAACTGCTGTGTGTATGCCAGGGTCATCACGCAAAACTTGTCGTTTTATCATCCCTTTATAAAATTATCGCGCATACAGGGTGTCACGTAAATCACTTCTTCGCCTGCAACCCTAGGATTATTATATATACAAAGAAAGCATATAAAACTTTCAGTTTAACTTCAGATAAAATTTAATAAAATGTTCACTGTTTACCTATTTAATGCACATTAACCTTCTTTTTGTGGAACAAACATATTTAGCTTGGAACTCGGTGCTAACTACCGATCGAAAATCTAACTTGCCACAAGTCATATACGAGTAAAATCTAATTTCATATCCATAATACAGTAAAATCTAATATCAGGTAAATATTTGAGATGTAAAGACTGCACCGCCTAATCTCATTAAAAAAAATTGGGTAATCAAAAATAAAAGAAGTTCTTGATTTATTTACGGTTTGTTTTGCAAAATCGAAATTGCACAAATCGAAATCATAGATAAGCACAAGCATTCAGTCACTGGTTCACCATCACCACACAAAATGGCACAGCACGAAATTTCTTTGAATTTAACGAGCACCTGAGAGAACTTCTCTCATCGCAAATAAGCTAAATCATGTACGAAAAATTCGAACCAATCGTTAGGTCATTTTTCCGCAAACTAAGTTCAAAAATCTAAAATTTGTAAAAAAAAACCGCATAGATCAAAATATTATCTATAATAAGGCAAAACTTGAGCGCTGTCATTGATGTACCATAGCATGAAATCGCATAATAGAGAAAACATTTCAAATATTAATCAACATTTAAGATTTACAGTATCTTATTATTATTATTATTATTATTTTATTTCAGACCATGGGTCGATAATTGACAAAAGCACAAAACACAAAACACAAAATACAAATTACAAAACTTATAAGATAAGATTATCTCGTCGCAAATCGCATACAGTGAACTCACATAAATGAAAAACTCTTATACAGTACATGAAATAATTATACATGATATAATTATGCAGAATAAATATAATTACGTAAATATAATAACAGTTTTTGACACCCTGTATAAGTTGTTCAATATTCTACTAATTCAGTAATTGCCGACATTTATAAAATGGGCGTTTTACAAATTATCTCCAAATCTTCATATAAATCTTTATGTTCACTTTTGATGAAAATGTTACTAATATAGTAGGCGTATATTTTTATACGCTTTATATTAGCTTCACTACTTTGTGAGTTTGTGAGTGAGTGACTTAGCTGGCAATTGAACGTATACTACCATCTACAAACGTTTTATGATAGCATACTACTGTAGCCTATAGTCCAATAGGCCAAAAATCGCATAAAGTGATAACCGCATAAATCGTAAACTGCGTAAGTCCAATGTAAAAAAAAATTGCGTAAATCAAATCGAAAATTGCAGAAATCGATAATAGAATCACTCAAAACTCTCATAAATCGAATATCACATTACCGGTACTCAAAGATCGCATAAATCTAATAAAGCAAAAGTATATAAAGCGTATTAGCATTTTTAATGTACTGTAGTGCACCGTAAAGTGAGACCATGGCTCAATTTTTAATAAAAAAGAAAAATCTTTGTCGCTTCCTCTCCAATTTATACAAGTTACACAACTCGGAATAAATAAATTCATGCTAATCGCATTAGCCATTTATTTCAAGCTTCCGGAATTTGTAAATAGAAGAAAAAAAAAAGAAAAAAACAACCCAAACAAAGAAAACACAGAAAAAAAAAGAACACACAGAGACACGCCACTGGATTTAGTCGCAAACCAAATTGACAAACGCGTTGATGAAAAGCGAGAACTAATTTCCGCCGCCATCTTTCTAAAAATCGATTGGCATCACGTGGTAATTCCGTTAATCCCAACGCCCGTTTACTTTTCCAAAAGACATATGTGTCGCGTGCCATCGATTTCCCACCCCCTACAACCCCCTCAGCAGATTCGACTTGAAACGTAATTGCCACCACGGTGCGATGAGGTGTAATCTCGCCAATCCCAACACCTGGACCCCTCAAATGGCGACTTCTTTATCGAACCATGAATGCGATTCGGAAAATTATCGACAGCCACTTTTTCCAGATATTTTCTCTACCAACTGAAAACTTTCACCATCGTTACAGTTCCAAACACCTGCAACGTTTTTGCCTTTTTATCTCAATCGCCAAAGTTAACGAATCCAAACTATACAACTAACTAAGACAGCCCCCAAAAGGCTGTCTTAGTTAATCGTATAACATTAACAACTAACATTACAAAGGAAGTATGTTACATTTGATACTAACGGTACGTGTATATTGTATATAGTATTACACATTATACTCTTCATATTAGCTTCACTTGTGAGTTTGTGAGCGAGCTGGGAATGCAACGTATACTGTCATCTACAGTCGTTTATGATAATATACTGTATAGTTCAACATGTACCAAAAACATATAAAACAAGAATGGCATAAGTCCTTCGGATAAATCAAAAACCTCATGTAAAAAAATATCATAAACAGTATAAATAAATAATTGCAGAAATAAAAAAATAGAATTACTCAAAACACGCATAAACTGAATATCGAATCACTCAAAGATTACATAAATTTTAAATCGCATAAATCGAAATATGCAGAAATCAAAAATGAATTCTTTGCATTATGTATGTGCATATGTATATCTTATATGGCAGTATATGAAGAATATGCTTAAAGTGTACTTGTACAGTATAAAACCAGTGAGCATACAGGGTCTTTTTATTTTTATTTATTTTATTTATTTGTATTTCGTCCCGTTGGGACAGCAGTTACAACAAAAAATTTCCTAAATAGTCTGGACCAAACTTTAACTACACATGCTCCGCATCAAAATGCAATAAAGCCATATAAACATGGGTCTGAAAATTCTTCCCTTCCGAGATAACACAGGGTGATGTCACGTAATTTCAATGACCTATTTGTTTCATAATCGCTATGCAAATGAGTTGCATTTCCGGACTCATGTTTATATGACTTTTTGCATTTTGATGCGGAGCATGTGTAGTTAAAGTTTGGTCCAGACTATTTAGGAACACCCTGTATAGTCACTGCTTTTATATATACAGTACTGTATATAAAATGTAAATATACAAGTATACACATAAGTAAAAGTGCACATCTGCACTTTATTTACACATCTGCATAATGTTCACGTTGTAATTCAACAGAAAAAAGTGTACAACGTATATTTGTTAAAGTGAACATTTAAGCGGTTTAAATATATAAATGTTCAACGCGTATAATGCAGTGAACAAATTATAGATTACAACTAGTCACGTGCATCCTGTTCTAAATAATAATGATGATGAAGAAACAAACTTCAGCATGAAATTTCCGCTCTTTCAAACAAGCATTTTTCACGAAAAGCTTCACGAAAATGTTTAAAATTCAGCTAGTCTTCGCGTGAGAAAATGAAGTCGTTAGAATAAAGAAAATTTGCCAAAGAATGAATAAAATGTATAGCTTCCAAAATATGGATGATGACCGTGGAAAATAAAGTGGAGAAAAAAATCGGGACCATGATTGAGAGGGTTCTTCGTTTTATCCTAAATACATAAGCTGTCAAGACAACTTCAACCCACAAAAATTGGTGGGTGGGATTTCCAACCCGAAAAGAGGGATGAATAGGTTTTTTCGAATAAAAAAGAATAACATAAATATATATATATAAAAATTCGAAAATGAAGATGGTAGCTTAAAATGCAAACAACGTCGGTTCATTTTTTACGCATATTTCGTTTGAAAATGAAAAATAGTTTCCAATACCCCCTCCCCCAATTTTAGGTATATTTTTTTCTTGCTTCCTTCTTTTCTTAAGGAAACTAAAACCGTATAACTTTTGTTACATTGCGGCAACCATTTGAAAAATGGTGGCGAAGGAGAGGTGATGACGGTTACATTTATCATTTCCACTCGGATGATAGTCGAAGGACTTGTGTGGCAAAAGACAACAGCCAAAAGACAAAAGAAAAAAAAATCTAAAAATAAAAAAAAAAGTTACAAAAAAGAGAAAAAAAAGGAGAAACAAAACACGATAGGTTGAGACAAAAATAGAAAGGGGGACACATAGAAGGGGATAAACAAAAAATAAAAGAGTGAAGAAAATTCAAACGGAAAATCCGAAAGTAGAGGATTTTCGAAGACGTTCAGTGATGGACTCGAATTTCTTAGGGGTAGTAGTTGGAAGGTCTAGAAAAGAAATAGACGGTTTTCTAAGAACCAAAGAGAAAAAAAAAGAGACAAGAAAGTAGGATAGGGTTGGCAAAGAAGACGAAGAAGAAAAAGAGATAGAAAGAAGGTTAATGGAGCCGTCAGTCGAAGAAGACCAAAGCTGATCCAAGCGCGAGAAGTAGTTCGCGTGAGTGGAAATAACCTTGTGTGCAGTCAACTGAAGATATTTGCTTCTTCGTCTTCTCAGAAGACCAGCTACTGGACTCTTCAACAACGTCGACTTGGGAAAAGTATAGAAGAAAAGATGTCGTCCAACTGGAATGGTTGGATGGTGGTGATGATGACGGCCATTGTAGTCATCATCATCATCATCATCGCCACTTATGATGCTGGTACGTAATGTTTTTACGCCACGTTGGACATAGTACGAAACTTTACTTCCCTTGGGACTTGAAACTGTACTCACCCTCCACTTTCCTATCCATCTCCCTTGTAATGACCTCTAATTTTTTTTTTGCTGGACTTCTCCCTCTCTTGTGTTATTCCCTAGTCGCTCATTGACGATTTTTCCAATAGGGTTTTTCTCACATCAATTTTCTTTACTTACTGTATTATTTTTGGTATTTTTCTGTTCAATGGTCATAAAAATCCATCAACTTAATAAAGAAATATTATTCATATCATTAAGTGTTTTGAACGATTCGGAAAGACATAAATCACAACTAATGATCTACTGCAGTGATTATATATCATATCACAAAACTCTACTATAAAGAACCATTCTACAGTGTGATCTATGACACGCTTTAATACAGCAGGTTTATCATAAATATAAAAGTATGAACAATAATTATTATATAATATAGTTGTCTAGATCTGTCCACTGACCCTGACGCTGACGTCAGTAGACTACAACAATAAGGCAATAAATAAATAATAACATAAGGCAAATTTAAATTACAACAA
>JAQIWH010008134.1:0-10602 GCA_034695005.1 Cryptops parisi | reverse complement strand
TATTTTTGTTAATTTTGACTCACCCTGTATTTTGGCAAAATTAGGTATAAGCGTTCAACAATACGTATTGTCTTTTTTTATGTTTTAGTAATCAATTTTTGTATTCATAAAATAAAATATTTGGATCACCCTGTAGTTTTATGATGGTATTAAGTAGATCTAATTTCTACAGGTATTAAGTACAACTATTTTTAAGGCGTAAATTATTTTTTTTTCCAGTTTTATGTGAAATGTACTTACAATGAAAAGTCAAGTTTAACAAAAGTAAACGTTAATCTTGGTACGGATTATTATAATTCAGGGAACAATTGTACGCTTTTCTCACATTATTTTACGAATAACAATTTCGTGTACGTTTAAAAAATGAATCTACATAAAAGAAATGGTAACGCCCATTTTGTTTTTGTACGGAAAGTATATCGAACCCGTTGTACCGAGATAATAATATATTTCTATTTAATTATCACTCTTTTTTGTAATGAGAAATTATTAAATAATAATAATTTTTTTTTACATTAAATGTTGTCAATAAAAAATCGCGCTTTGTTGAGCATGCTACGCAATAATTGACTTTGAGTAGCATAATTTTTTATGGTTAATTAATTTCCGGATTTTTTTTAAAAACATTTACAGTAATAATCGGATTTTACAGTAGCTTTGTCATTTTTTTGTAAGGTACGGGTATTATTATTATTTATATATAAAAAAGTGAATTTATATAGTTTTTCCTTTGTAGGGCAATGTATAGGCTTGACAAAAGTTTGAGCTTGAACTAATTGTAACAGGAAAATAAATGGAGGAAGAAAATTTATTTATATAAATATACATGTAACATATCTATTAATATATTTAAAATTAATCAGTACGTTTACCAGAAAAAATAATAAAAATTATAAACTTTTTGACAAAGTTGTAATTTGATTATACAGAACGATTTGACGTTTATTGAATATTTTTTTTATACATTTGATTATTTATTTCGTTTGATAGTGTTCCTAATTAAGATACTTTCACTATAATATCAGTTGTGATCTTTTCGATATCCGGTTTGGTTCGAAACATGTTGTGTTATGTTTAGTAATCGTCCTTGATGATTAAATTATTGCTATCCATTAATAATCTTGTTTATTGATAATAATATAAAAAAATATTATATATATATTTAATATATATATTTAAAAATGTATTCGTTTTATATAATGTTGAATACATTATATCTAATACAAAAAAATTTACAAATTATTTTTTATAATTTTTCGATATTTAAACGAAATAAATTATAAACATTTTTTGTAAATTAATATTGCATTGAAATTTGCGCAGGATGTAGCGTTTAGCAATATATGGCTACGCAGCGCTTAATTTTTATGAGTTAATTTGAGGGTTGGTGAAAAATGGAGCGTTACGAAGGGGGACATTTCGCGTTAATGGGGGTTTAACGAACCATGCAACATTGTGAGTAGCCATACCCATTTTTTATGTATATAAAAAAAGTTATAACTATATATTTAAAAAATATATATATATATATATATATATATATACAGTACCGTATATTTAAAATAAAGATCGTAAACAATTTGAAAAGGTGAGAAAACTCGTCCTCGTTTCAATTAACGTTAATGAGGTTCACACTAAAAAATTTTCGTTTTACGATAATGATAATGACACTGATACTCATTAGTTCCGCTTAACGTTTCTTTTGTTACTCATTTCAATAAACGAGAGTGATACAAAATAGCAACCTGCGTGATATGAAAGATGTTCAAAAATGAACCGGATTTTGTTGGTTTAAAAAACAATCTTTACAACGTCGAACTGGATTCGGTTACTTTTTGAACATCCTTGATATTTAGTTTGAATAATTTTTTGTATAAAAAGTGCCTATCGTATATAAGTAGACAACACAATTTACACACACATTAATATAAAAATCCTGAGTGTATTTGAACAGTTTTAATACTACAAAGGATGTTCGAAATTAACCCGGATTTTGTTATAATGTCACAAATTTCATTATAAAAATGAGAATCCGATCGAATAAATATTTGGTACTTCGGTAAATTAGCATAAATCGAAACGTGCAGAAAATCCAAAATGAAACCTCTCAAAACTTGCATAAATCGAATATCGAATTACTCAAAGCTCATAAACTTAATTTCGCATATAGCGAAATTATAGATAAAACGTATTCTTAACAAGAAGATTAAAAATGTTTTTTTAGGATACGTTTTATACATAGTTTTGCTTTATGCGAATTTCGATTTATGCGAATTTAGCTTAATGTGATCTTTGAGTAACGTGATATTCAATTTATGCAAGTTGTGAGAAATTCCATTTTCGAGTTTTGCAAGTTGCGATTCGATTTATGCGAATATTTTTTCACATTAGACTTATGCGGTTCTCGATTATGACAGTTTTGGTACACCGGACTGTACAGCAAATTTTGAGAAAATTCCATTTTCTGAAATTTTTTATTTGATTTGTGCGATATTTGTTACATTGTGGTTTTTTTGATTAATGGGGTTCTCACTTTATGCGATTTTTGGGTCATCAGACTATACAGTATATTATCATAAACATCCGTAGATGCGTTTAATTCCCAACTTATTCACTCATTCACAAACGAAGTGTATTATTAAACGTATAAAAAGCATGTACCGTACTTGATTTTTTATAATAAAATTTTATAAAAAATGTAAAACAAAAATTACAAAGCTTGTCTAACACGATAATAATATATTATTAAAAATTTATTATAAAATATATATCGATAAATTAGTACCGTGTTAGTACGATAATAATAATGTTATTGGATATCAACAACAACAACATATCGAAGGGATTGATGACATCTGTTGCAGCTGTTAACCATATAACCTTGCATGTTACAACATCGTGTATCTCATCCGACCAAAAAAAACTATAAAAGATACTTTAACAACAATAATAATAATAATATTAATAATAATAATAATAATGACGATAATAACTAATATTGTATAACACGCGTTAAAAAGGGGAATTGAAAACCAGACAGCTGTTCGATTTCACTTGATCGATGAAGCGTTGGAAAAGAAATCAATTAAATTGAAACAAAAATTTAATTTTGGTTTATTTTTCTGGATTTTATACCGAATCGCGTAATAACGAGGTTTTTTTTGTAGTGTGAAAATATTAATAGTGGTTGAAGTGGGTTTTGCGTTGTGGTTTTCGCGGTAAACGAGGAAATGATTTCCACTTTTCACGCTGTGTTGTTTTTTTCGTCCTACTATTTTGTGAACGTGTTAAAAGGGGTGTTTTTGAAGAATGAAAAATCATAGTAATTGTGTCACGTGGGTGTTGATTCGGTTTACGATGTACTCGGTTAACGATTTTTTTTGATTAACGATGTTTTTCGTGTAACGAGTTTCAAAGAAATTTAGGATAGGTAGCCTACGAGTTTACAGACTGTGAGAATCGGTTTACGATATTATTTTCTATAAAATTATTTTCTTCGATTAACGATATTTTTTTATTTATGGTACGTTATTTTTCGGTTAACGATATTTTTTCCAAAAACAAATTTGTTTTCCTACAAATTTTTGTTCGCTCAATGATCTCTGAATGAGTATGTGTTTATAATCGATTAACGATAATAGAATAAAATCAAAGTGTGTCAATTTTTATATTCGATTAACGTTATTAAAAACGATGAAGACCTATATTCGAATAACGATACTTGAATAAATTTTAAACTCTGTTAACGATATTAAAACGAAATTAAATTTATTACAGATTGTAAAAATTGGTTTAAAATGTTATCGATTAAAAATTAGTTTCTTTCGATTAACGCCACTTTTTTATTTACGTTATTTTTCGGTTAACGATATTTTTTGCCAAATTCGCTTTATTCCTAGATATTTTTGATCGCTCAACCATCTCTGAATGAACCGAGAACCGGTATGTGTTTATATCCGATTAGCGATCTTTGGACAAATTATGCTTGTATTTTCTAGATTCGATTAACGATATTAGAATGAAATCAAAATGTGTCAATACTTCATTAACGATATTACAAACAATAATGACGTTATATATTCGAATAACGATACTGGAATAAACTTAAAACTCCATTAACGATATTAGAACGAAATTAAGCGTTCTACATTCATTCGGTTAACGATTATTTTACCTCATATAGTGATTTCATCGTTTAACGAGGTGACACGGCCTTAAATTGAGAATATAGTATCTAACACTATACAGGGTGTGACAAAATTATAATAAAAATATTCTTAAGCGAAAGTTATCTGGTAACAAGGAAGTATCGTTAATCGAAACCCAGTTTAATAATTCACTTCCGATTACGATAGACTAATCGATGTCATATAGGCCTATATAGTATATCCAATTCAAGTAAGCCTAACGTGAAACGACTTTATAACATTAAAAAAAATGAAATATCGTTAACCGAAACAGTGATTATCGTTAATGGAATAGAGAAATTATTTTAGTTTAATATTAATTAATCAAGAAGTGAATAAAGCAGGTGGTAACAATAAATAATAACGATTGTTAACCTGGAAGTGGGCGTTTTGACACTGTGATGACAATTGACGCCACAACAGCAAAAAACATCGTTAACCGAATTATTATTTATTAATAATGGTGTACATCATTTTGCTACTGTTTCATGTGTAAACTTCCGGTTAATTTTGGAAATCAATTAAAAACAGTGAAAATCCGGTTAATTACCTGTATTGAATTGGTTTGTTTGACGTTATATAGTTAACAGTTTATAACGTGTTGAATAGTTAACATAATATATTAACTATTTTAACTAATCGTAATAAACGTACGATTTGTTAAAAAAATTCCGGATGTTGAGATTTAAATAGTTAAAATATTAATATTGTTAAAAAATCAAACCGTTTTGTTTAATAACAGTTCAATATGTATGGTATTACATGTTAATAATAGGAATGTGTTTTTAACTAAAATTAGTTTAATTAGTAGTTTATGTATTGAAATGTAAAGCACGTGTACGATTACATGTAAAAGTTGCGTAACATCGTTTGTACTAGTTAAACGTGCGCTGTAATTAAATAATACACTATATACATAGCGGTATTGAAAAGTAGACTAATTAAAACTGTACTATATATAGTTAAAAGTTGATGATCTATAGTTAACCGTAGATTGTGTATTGTTAAACGTAAACTACGTTTAGATAAAACCTGTAGTTAAAAGCAGTCTATTTGTAGACAAAACTAACTACAGTATACATAGTTGAACTACATTATGTATATATATTTATATAGTTAAAAGTAGACTAATTATATTTAGTTAAAAGTATACAAGTGCTATAAAATCGCTGTTCATAAAGTACATTACATTTAGTTAAACAGCACGTAGTTCAAGCTATATGTAGTTAGAATTAGGCTCTATATATATACAAGTAGTTAAACATATAATAAACTATAGTATAGTAATGAGTAGTGAATAATCACTTATTCTGTATTTAGTTAAGAATACGCAAGATGGTTGAAAATGGTTAATAAATATTATTAAAATTAAAGAATATAATATATAGTTTAAAATGTATTATATGTGATTAAAAGTACACATCTGTTTAGTTATTAATTGAAATACGGTACACTCACTATATTTAGTTGAACATAGAGAATATAAAGTAGACTATATTTAGTTAAGAGTACACTACATATCGTTAAACTATATTACATTTTGTTACAATTACACCAATTAAAAAAGAAGACATTTTGAATAGTTAAAATAATGTATGTTTAGTTAAATACTACAAAACATTATATGTCGTTGAAAGCAAACTACATTTAGTTAATGTTACACTGTATATAGTTAAAATTCGCTAAGTTTTGTTAAAAGTGTAGTTGGCAGTACAAAAATCTAATAACAATATAAATAACTATATTTAGTAAAATATTAAGCATTATATAGGTCGTTGAAAGCACACTACATTTAGTTAAAGTTACACTATATATAGTTAAAATTCACTAAGTTTTGTTAATAGTTGACACTATAATTAAACTCGACTATATTTACTTAAATATTAAGTGTACTGTATAGTTAGTTTGAAAGCAAACTACGTTTAGTTAAAAATAAACTACAATTAGTTGACATTCAGTGGAGATGTAGAACACGTGTAAATCATTAAGAGGGATCAACTGAACATGAGTTGTACAACTAGTACATACCACAACAAGACGAAAAAGTGAATTGATGCGCGACATTTGTATCACCCTGTAAAACCCACTTTTTTTTTCTATAAAAACAAAATTAACTAAACAACTATAGCAATAATAAGGTTCAATAAACACAAGAACAATAAAAAGTAAACTATACAAAAATACAGTATAAAGTGTATAGTGTCTAACATAGTATTTTGCTAGGTTGATATTTGTCGATATCCGGTCGTTGCATTTTGAGTATTACCACCGAACTATGTTTTTGGAATACCGTCGAAAATTGCTGTTTTAAAACTAAGTTAACGGTTATTAATTAGAAACAGTGCGTTAGGGCTCCGCTAGTTTAGTATACAGTGTGTAGGATTTGTATTACAAAGGTTAAGGTTGTAAATCACGTGTCAAACAAAGTATTTGCACTAACAATATCAGCATACCCCTAACATCAAAATACAAGAAATGTCGTCAGTTCTGATCACCCTGGTACACACTTTTTTTTTAACCCACGATGTTTACGCAGAATTAATATCAATATTGAAAGAGGTATAATATCGAGATAGGTACAAATATAACTAATTATAGTTATTAGATTCTTACCTGGGACGAGGTGGCGTTACTATAGCCGAACTGGGGACATGACATTGTCCGTTGGCTGCCGGCCCTCGGGGCCGGATCGGCGGGAGAGACGACTCGGCTGATGCGACTTCTTCTTTTTTGATAATAATTATTATTATTTTTTGTTTTGGTGTTTTGGGAGCTCAAAAGTTTTTTTGCTTTTTTTTTTGCGATGACCAGAAAAAAATTTTTGTTACTTCTTTTTTCTTTCCTCACTAATACTACTACTACTTATTTTGTTTAAAAAAAACAACTCAACGTGGTGTCCATAAAAGTTGTATTGTTTTTTTCCTGCGTTAAATGGCCGCGGCTGGTGTATCCACGGACGTAGCGGCGGCGGCAGCTCGGCGACGACTGACGACCCCTCGCTTAGCGTTGTTTCGCGCTCGTCGCGATCCACCAATCGCGTGGCTTTCTCGCGCGAGCGGCGAAATGACGTCACGAAAGCTGGCCACACCCCCTCGCCAATCGGTGGCCGGCGCCCCGGACACGTGTCGTCGGCGCGACGAACATTTGTCGGACAAGGCAGGTAACCCGATCGCGGGCCGGGGGAGGTAACTCGCTGACATCACCCGCCAAGACCCCTCGTGAGCAGTAGTAGTAATGGTAGTAGTAGTGGTGGTGGTAGTAGTAGGAGTAGTAATGTAGTACTAGGGTGAGTTTGGTTGGTAGAAGGGGGGGTGGAGGAGAGGTGAAGTTTTGTTGGTGGCAAAATGGCAGGCTCGGATGAAAAAAAAAGAAAAAGGAAAAGGTGATAAAAATGAAGTTTTCGATGAGAAAATGACCGTTTTGTTGTTATAACGTGAGAGAAAGTGGGTTCATTTTTGGTGATGTTTCTTAAGATTTATTTGCGAAGAAGCTGGACGGTATTACGTTTTTTGAGTTTTTTTACAAGATGGTTTCTCTAAAGAGATTTTTAAAAATTTTTTATTTTAAAGTAAAAGAAAAAATTTTTTTTTTCAATCGAGAGTTTTGTTATCGATATTGAGAAAAAATTGATTTATGTATTTAAAAAATCGGTATGATATAACTTTGTATACTAAACGTTTGAAATTTTATTTTTGGTCTATTATGGTTTTTTCTTAATAATATACGGAGTACGGTGTAATCCAGTTATTATAATCATGGATAATGTCATCAATCGGCTATTGTTATCATAATCAGTCGGTCGCAAAACACTGTTTAATGTGTTTTATCCATTGTTTAATGTCAACAACCGGTTATTGTTATCAAAAAATACTGTTCCAAAGTGATCATAATAACCGGATTTCACTGTATTTTATTTCATTATCTCAACTGTTTGACACGTGTTTTTAATCGGTGGTAGAATGGGTGACAAATTTATCTTTTATCGATAGGTGTTATCGATGTAAGTCATTAAAGAAAAAATTGATTAAATCTTCATAAGATTGGTAACATGTGATTGGTATTGCTATACCATAACAGAATTAGCTTATTTAATATGCAGTGGAATCCGGTTATTCTGATCACTTTGGAACTGTGTTTTTTTGATAACAATAACCGGTTGATAACATTACACAATAGATAAAACACATTAAACAGTGTTTTGGAACCAGTTGATTATTATGATAAAAATAACCGATTATAATAACTGAATTTCACCGTATCTGTGTTTTTATAGGTGTATTAAATATGTAAAAGAATTGTGGTTATGGAAATAGCTTTAACATTAGAATTATCCTTTCATCATAATGTTTTGGCTTATTCGCGTCATTTAAGTGGATATATTTCGTTTGCATTTTATTTAATCGGAATATCCTTTAGACAAATATTGTAGAACGAACTCTAACCAACATATTTTGTCCTACACAATTTTGTGATAATGTCAACCATTAAAGAGATAGACCTCAAACTGTTTCAGAGAGCGGACTGATTATCGGAACGGATTTCGAACAAAAGTGAGATTTTATGATATCCTATCTTGTTTAGTTTTTATCCAATCAATGTCTTGCTTAGACAAATATTGTAGTAATTTATTCTGCCGATAAAATTTGTTCCATTAAAGTTTGGAATATTTTTAATAGTTTACAAGATAAACCGACATCAATTTCATCGATCGATCGATCGTTAGTTAGTTTTTATTCGAGATGGCTACTTCGACTCTTGTTTTGTCGTGTTTTGGCTTATCCAATCTGTATATGATATCCAGAAAAGTTTTTGTACTCTAAATTTACTGTATTTAATATTTATGACATTAACCGGCTATCTTGTACCATTAACGACTAAATCAACTCTCAAATCGACTTCTTGTTTATTTTAAGATAACATTTTTTTTAGTTCAAAGTTCATTTTATTAAAAAGATACAAAACAAAAAATGACAGTTTAAGAAGGGGACATTATCGGCCCTTAAAACTTTTGACCACCCAAAAAATGTTTCACATATTTTTTGTGTCACATTCCTTGAGATGACATTTTTTATTTCGTGTGATAATAATGTTCAATGTTGACGGTTGTTGACACGGTTGTTTCGAGAGGACAACAGCACGGACAGACATTCATTTTCACGGGTGTATCATCATCAAAAGGGGGGGGGGACTTTTTTCCTTTTTGAAGTGGTAAAACGATGAGGTAGTGCTTTCCAATTAATGGTCCTCATTAGGACTCGGTACCCTCGAGGCTAAGTGCATTAACGAACGAGATGAATGAACCAGCGAAATGGAAAAAGTCATGGATACGAGGCTAGAAAATAATTATAATAATAATAATAATAATAAAAAATAAAATATATAAAAAATAAAAGTATTGTGCATTCAAATTTTTCATTTTATTTTATTTTTCGAAAAATGACGATCTAATGAGAAGTTGAGTTGTTTATCTGTGGATTAAAAAAAATCGATTTAAAAAAAAGAATCGATTTTTTTTTAAAGATTAAGATTAGTGGATTGAAATATTTGTTGAAACGTGACATTTTGTGTAATTTTTTATTTTTTGGTTATAAAAAAAATAACATTTGATGTTTAAGAAAAACTGTCACTAGATGGCGCCAAACGTCGGCGTTTGTATCGTTAAGCGTATCAAAGTGTTCAGTAAGGTACAAATCGATATTAAAAGTAAAAATGTCAATGGTGTTGACTTTTTTTTTTTTTAATAAAAATATATCGATATATCGTTATGCAAATTGATGAACAAATAGATTTGCAATTGATATGTACATCTCGGTTTACGATGATATTGATTAACGATATGTTCGGTTTAACTTGGAAGAATCGGATTAATTCGTATTGTTATATTCGATTAACGATAAAGTTTTTTTATTATGAAAATTGTAAATTTGTTAAGTTTAAAATACTTCGGTTTACGATGTAGGAAGAACAAAACAAGCAATTCTTCTAATATTTCTCATTTTTCATTAATTCTAACTTTGGGAACTACTCATCGTTAAACGAATCACTACTGCATATGGTTAAATACGGTGATATTAATTAACGATATGTGTATTAATTTTAGAACGAAATAATTCATAGCACATATTTCATTCATTCGATTAACGATAATTTTTCTTATGCGAGTTTTGAGTGTAATTCTATTTTAATTTCTGCATGTTTCCATTTATGCGATATCCGATTTATGCATGTTTTCACTGCATAAAGTGTATAATAAAAATTTAAATTTGTATTGTTAGAATTGATGACGTCATTATCAAACTTAAAATTCAAAAATCATCTGAATAATGAATTTATGAGCCTTTGTTTTTAGTTAAGAGATGAAACTCAATATAGCAACGGAAAACGTCTTTGTCTATAAATCGGGGACACTTTTTTT
>JAQIWH010008133.1:0-10603 GCA_034695005.1 Cryptops parisi | reverse complement strand
AGCAATTTAAAACGTACTTAAAATATTTTTTTTTAAATGATTGCATGTTGTTTTGCATTCATACATTTTATTATTATTATTATTATAATTATTTGTAGCATCATAATGGATCAATTTACAAAACGATAAATTTATGAAAAAGATACAAGTTTGTAAGAAAGGACAAACTCCCAACCAGTACAAAGATTTGCACAGAATCTCTTCGTCGCATAAATCGAATAACTTCTTATAGACGGAATATTTCCAAGAAGTTTAAAGAAGTTGAAGAATACGTATAATCGATTTCCCGAGTGGGGGGTTTTGGTGAAACGTAATTCTCGCATAAAAGCGAGAACCTCTCTTGTGCAAGATGTCTATTGTACCTTTACAAAGGAACAAATAAACGTTTTATAATAACTGCAAACAACTATAGGGAATATTTCCACGACGTTGAAGATTACATTTCACCAATGTCACATTGCACCAATGAAGAAGCCCTGCAGGATCACTGAGCATGTGCAATTCTTGCAAAGAAAAGATCTACTTCCGGAAGGCAAAAAAATAAAAATAAAATAAAAAGGTAAAAAAAAAGGTCGAAATGGGGAAATCGAATTGCACTACCAGAGGTTTAGGAAATTCTTCAATGTCAACAGATGAGGGGAAAGTGGATCTGATGGATCATCTTTACACACTCACTTGAAAACGATGATACCAAAACGCTTCTTGAGAGAGTAGAAAATCTTGAGTAAAGCTTCGTATATTAAATTGCATCAACTTTTATTGAATCTGAAACAAAATTACAAACACTGATCCAAAGAAACAAACAGTCGAGCCAACAAAAGACTAAAGTCGAAAGCTCAATAGTTACAGGTAGTCCTCGATTCAAGCGAGTGTAGCGTGTTGTACTGTACTTTTCAAAAGAATAGCTTCGAATTCTGTCGATTGGTGGAATAAATTTAATTAACCCTTTCCATTTCGTCGATTCATGCGAAAAGTAATTAATTTTGCATCGTAAATAAGAACGTTCGCTTAGACTTTTAATTGCATTCTCTCTCTTCTCCTTGAAAAGAATTTTCATCCACTACACTTTATTACAAAGTACTTATTGATTAGCCCCCCCGTCCAATTCGAGTTGTATTATCTCCAAACCTAGACCACCTGTTGCTCTAAACCACAACTATCAACCAGGGGCCAGACACGATCCACGGGTGGTAAAACTCTTGTAAAATGAGACGTTTCAAACATGTTCAATTCCAAAACGAAACAAGAGCCATGGGAGTAACCGATATCCCCGGAGTGTTTGCAAAATCTGTCACTAAAATGCATATAGATACTTCTTGTTCGACGTCACATCAGACTATAACGGCATCCCCGAATAAACCATCTTTTATTTGGGTATACGCAGAGATTCCGTAAGTACGTACTTAAGTACAAGTACTTTATGAATAGGTACTTTAAAGTACTTTAAAATACAAGTACCAAGTACGGTTCAATAAATGTACTTAAAGCCAAGTACCAAGTATACGGTACTTCAGTACAAGTACATTACCAAGTACATTACGTAATTTTTGGGCATTTCCATGAAAAGCAAATAGTGGATTAGTGGGGAGGGAGGGTAGCGGTTTAAAGAGGAATTTCCCTTTCAGACCCAAATATTTCTACTTCCTTATATTTCAAGTACTTAGTAGGTACTTAAGTACAAGTACTTAGTTTGTACTTAAATACAAGTACCAAGTACTACATAATTACAAAGTACTTAAGTACAAGTACTTAGTTTGTACTGAAATACAAGTACCAAGTACTGCATAATTACAAAGTACTTAAATACAAGTACCAAGTACTTAAAATATACTTGTACTTAAGTATTCGGTACTTAAGTACTCGGTATCCCTAGGTATACGTATGGTTGAGCATAACGTAAAAAATTACAAATTTATATCAAATACTCATCGATTACACATGCTAGCACTAGCCACCACTAACGCCACAAGCAGCTTCTCTGTTAAAAGAAAAGTACCCAAAATACAAATAAAACAGAATCCTTCAAAAAAAAATTTTAAATAATTGTTCAACCAACTTTAAATTGAATCACTTCACAATAAAGGTTTAAAAAACATCTCTTTCATAGAAATAGACATCATTTCGCTTAACGATAATGAACATCTTGAACGAAAAATTGTAATCTTAGCAATCGAAAATTTTTTGTTTAAAGAAAAGAAAAAGAAAATTAAATTATTCCATTATATGAAGAGAAGAATGTCTATTTTTACTGAAGAAAAAATCCAATTAAAATCTACATTTCAAAACCTTTTGTCATCTACACTCTCAAAGCTACTTTAACTCCATTCTATGTGTACAGGATGCTTCATGTAAAGTGTGACAGAATATTATCTTGACTAGTATTGCAGAAACGTCAAAAGTCGCTCACGATTGAAGCTAATAACAAAGCGCACAAAAACTAACATACATAGGCCTAAAACAAAAGTTTCCTAATTAATTAAAACAAACCCTTAAACATTAATCCATCAATCAAAGAAGATTTTCAAATTAACAAACTTTAAAGAGTAAATTAAACACTTGCACCATAATTCCTACCAAAAAGCTTCTTTTGCACTTCTGACATCATTTGGAAAAGACTTTGACTTGCGTTGAATCTTCACCAAAATCCTACAGGATTACGTTTAAAGGCAATCTCTTCGATTACCAGAGTCGACGTACAAAACGTCTTGAGTTAAGCTTTAGCCAAAGGGATTCTTGGTCTTAAGGAGAAACCAGGTCTTAACATCTGAAATGACTCTCACGTATTTCCTGTCAAGTTCCAAAAACCCTATCAGTCTCTAAGTTGAATGGATTCTACAAGATGGACGACAACAGTGGCAATAGTCATTTGTCTATGTCAACAACAAAGTCTGACCATCGAAATGGACCTAATAACCTATTCTATAAAACATAGCACTATCCATTTTCTTAGTGAACAACAAAAAAAATTTTGTTATTATTTTGTATTATAAATTTCCGCGAAGACACCCTTGACGTATGTTTTTGTTGTTTTTTGAAACAAGAAAAAGTTTTGTTATTTGAAAAACCAAAGTTCTTTGGGTTTCATTCATGATAGGTGGTTAGGAACAAAGTTAAGAAGAAATAAAATCAAGTTCGCACAAATATAGAACCTCCCTGTACAGGAGTTCGATTTATTTCGATTTATTCCAAAGATTTAGCGTTTCTCAAAAGAAATAAATCGAAAATCGCATATATCGAAATTTCCATAAAGTGGCAAAACTTTATAGACATTTAATCACGTGTGCACCAAGCCAAAAATTGCAAAATAAAATTTTTTTTTCTCCTTATAATGAATATCTGAGAAGATTTCTCACATCGCATAAAATAAAAAAATGTACATAAACTCGCATAAATCGAAAACTTTTAGCATAACTTGGTATCGTATAATTTCAAAAATTTATTTCACCATACAAGCTGAAAATTTGGCATTTATAAACAATAGCAAAAACCTTCTCACTCGTCAATATTTAAGATTTCTTTCGTCGCATAACAAAAATTGAAAATCGCATATAACGAAATTTCCATAAATTGACAAAACTGCAGATATTTAATCACTTGTGCACCAAGCCAAACATCGCATAATTAAAAATTTTTTTGCTTATAATGAACATCTGGGATGATTTCTCACATCGCATAATAGAAAAATTGTATATAAGAAACTCGCATAAACCGAAGACTTCTAATAAATGGTAAAATTTCGATAACAAAATATTTTACCATGCATCCTAAAAATTTTGCATTTCTAAAAAATGGGGAACTAGTATTTAGGATTTTTTACGTCGCATAATACAAAAATCGAAAATCGCACATATCGAACTTTTCATGAAATGAAAAACCAGACATTTAATCACTTTTGTACCATAACTCCAAAAATAATAGCAAATATTATATTCGTTCGTCTATAATGAGCATCTGGGAAGCTTTCTCACATCGCATAATAAAAAAAAGTGTATATAAAATGTATATAAGTGTATTCGCATAAATCGAAGCCTTGATGGAATAGCAAAATTTTATTTAACCATACATCGTAAACAAGAGCAAATATTTTTTCTCTCATAAAGGTTTTCTGATACCGGTACTCGCAAATTTTGGTGTGGCAGTTCAAACCATTTGTAGACAACTGTGACGTCATCTTCTTACCAACTGGTGATATTCCAAAATTAATATCACTGGTCAAACAAAAACTTGACGTCACTGTGTCAACAAATTTCTCCAATTGCTACACCAAAAATTGCGTGTGTCTGGAAACAATAATATAGAATTTCTTCCATCGCATAATAACGAAATTCCAAATCGATTTTTTTGTAAATGTTTTCTAAATTTTTCTACATTTGTTTAACGATTTAAAGATCCGGTAAACAAAACAAAAATTCCATTTAAATCATGTCACATTTTTGTTATAACAAAATTTATCACAATATAAATACTGTATCACATCTTTTGTTCAACTTTCCTGTCTCATTTTAAATGAAACACTGCAATTTTTTACCACCAAAAAAATAAAAATAAAAATTATAAATCTACCACCCACTTCATGAAAAGGAAATTTAAAACACCCCAGGATGTCCCATCTTGAATGAGAAAAAAAAATATAAATTACTTATTTTGCATTCGTATTATTCAAATATCTTTTTTCTAGCCTCACAATCGACAAGTTAATCTCCTGTTTCGATCCATTTTGTAACATTTTTGTTGTTTTTTTTTCAACAACGAAATTTGACAACGAGTTCAAGTCAATTCTCCAGACGACGATAACCATCCATGATAAATTGTTTCAACATGGTCACCTCGAAAGTGTAATATTCTTTATTATTTGCAAATAGTTAAATTATGCATTACAATGTCGATATTCCTCATCGCCATTTGTCACGGAGAATTTTCCTACGTCATTATGCACACATTTGTGAAACACTTGCAGCATTACGTTTGAAGAAATTTGGCAAAATGAATGACACGAACATTCCAAGTAAAGCTGAACTGTAATTCTCAGTTATAGTTAATAATTTAGAATGTTGTAACCCTAAATATAAAACAGTTTACAGCTAGCCTGCGGATATTAGTTGGTATAAGGTTCCATTTGGGAAAACAAGAGACTGGAAATCTATTATGAGGATAAGTATGATGAGAAGGTAACGTGAAGGCAGGGTTTTCGTAAGTACGTACTTAAGTACAAGTACAAGTACTTTCTGAATAGGTACTTTAAAGTACTTTAAAATACAAGTACCAAGTACGGCTCAATAAATGTACTTAAGGCCAAGTACCAAGTATACGGTACTTAAGTACAAGTACATTACCAAGTACATTGCGTAATTTTTGGGCATTTCCATGAAAAGCAAATAGTGGATTAGTGGGGAGGGAAGGTAGCGGTTTAAATTGGAATTTCTTTTTCAGACCCAAATATTTCTACTTCCTTATATTTTAAGTGGCCTACTTATTAGGTACTTAAGTACAAGTACCGTAGTTTGTACTTAAATACAAGTATCAAGTACTACATATTTCAAAGTACTTAAATACAAGTACCAAGTACTGAAAATGTACTTAAAATGTACTTGTCACGTGCACTTAAGTATTCGGTACTTAAGTACTCGGCATCCCTGCTGAGAAACAAGGTAACGTTCTATATTATGCTGCCATTTTCTGAAAACTCTAGAAAGTGGTAAAGTAACAAGCTAGAAACAGTATCGAGGGACAGTTTGATGTAAAAACGTCGTTTTTTGAAAGAATAAAAACAAGTGTGGCTTATCATTATATTGCCCGGAATCCTCCGTATGTAAAGATATACCTGAGAAATGACATCTTAAAGTCATTTTCAACCTTGCCAATCAAGAAGCTAATGTTACATCTCCGTATTGATCAGTTTCTTTAAAAAGTGTCATTCGATTATTGGTAGACACCTTTGTCGTAACTTTGGTTTATTTAACGCCTTGTTCACAATTCATCATATACTATATGAACAATGGATACGAAAACCCATTGCTTTTCCATCCAATATAGATTATGGTCACAAAACAAAGGAAGGGGGTCTTTTACTAGCCCTTCTAACTACTTGGGGAGCAGGTGAAAACGAAGACCCAACTCTCGTCTCTCTTTCAATATCTCTTTTTTATTCTCGAGTATACTATACTACACTATGAGATGGTCTCAAACGAAATCCTCGAAACCTCGGAACGAGCACAATTACGCCAAAGGAAAGTGAATCACTATCATCCGGCTCATCTTACAGCCTGCGTCCAATTCCCCTACCCCTACTTTTTTTTTCCTTATATTTTTCTTACTTCCATTTTTTATTTTTTTTTACAACGGGAAACGTCTGCGACTAGTTTAAATCACCTTGATGCCTTCATCCCTCGTCGCCTTTTGTATTCAAAACGACTTCAGAATGACGAGAAAAGATGAAGAAGAAAAAGTAGTTCCTAATGTCCATTTTCTATCTCTCCGTTACACTCACGTTTTTTTTTGTGGGAATGTAAGGGGGACTACTTCGTAGGGGTAAAAAAAAGATGGTTTAACACATTCTCTACTAACACGAAGGCGTCTACGAAATTGAAAACCAATAGTTGTTTGGTTTTTTTTTCGTACAAGTTTGTCTTTCGTTCTTGTTTACTACCTGAAGAAAAAGTTATAGAATGTGTTCCTGTTGGCATAAATAATGACACTATAGATATGCAGATACCATGTCCAATTTTAAACATGTGTACTAATTTTGTAGCTTATAGAATTTTAGCTTAATATTTTTATTTCATATTTCATCTTTGTAAAAAAAATTTTTTAACAATTTATTTGTCATAAAACTATACAAACAATTGTGTACTTTGACTCCAGTTGGTCGCTCAATAAACAATCAATCAATCAATCAAAACCAATTTAAAATGTTTTCCCGCTTAAGAAGTTTTTTCCTTGAAACGTGTTTTTTTTTTCCTCTTAAGATGTGAAAACGTTTCCACTTTAAAATTTCACATCAATTGAAAAAAAATATTTTTACACGTTTATGAATGAAGAGCAATATAATGATAAGCCACACTAATTTTTCAAAAAATGAAATTTTTACACGAAACTGTCTCTCGGTACTGTTTCTAGATGGTCATTTCACCACTTCCTGGATTTTCTAGAAAATGGAAACATAAATTATAGAAAATCATCTTGCTGTTCAGTGTGCTACAGTGGAGTTTCTCACCTGAAAAACGGCTCTCCTAAACAATTTCAAAAGTGTGGCTTATCATCATATTAGCCGAAGCCCTTCAAATGTATGTGTTACTGGAAATGTATAGAATCCAGGCATTTCAATCAAAGCCTAAGCATTGTATACAATGCAGAGCCTCTTTGGGCAAAGTATGAAATAACATCTTGTATAGAATTGTCTAGGTTAATTAAGTTTCGTTTAGGCTAGGCTTAGTTTACATTTTCTTCAAAAAGATAAGTCTAAAATAGGCCTAATCTAATAAATCTAATAAAATTTGGCCTAGGTAAAATAGGCCTAAATTTAAACCTAAACTCATGCATAACTATTTCAATACTGAATAGATTTATTATGTTAAATATACTGTATAGTCTAATGAACCAAAAGTCATAAAGTTAGAACCGCATAAATCGAAAACCGCAAAGTCCAACGTAACAAAAAATCGCACAAATCGAATGAAAAAATTGACAGAAATCGAAAAATGGAATTACTCGCATAAATAAAGTATCACATTACTTAAAGATCGCATTAATCTAGATTCGCATAAATCGAAATTCGCATAAAGCAAAACTATATATATAAAGCGTATCCTTAAAAACCATTTTTTTTAAAGTAGGTCGTACTTGTTTTATCATTTGTTTGTTTCAAAAAATAAATTCATACACAGATTATAATACAAACGCAAGTTTATATAATTTATACATATTTTATATTTTTCAAAAATATCTAAATATACAGAAAAACACGACCCTCGCATTGCTATTTCTCAAATTCATGACTTCCGTTAAATAACTTTTTGTTTTCATCAAAACGCAATGTGCAAAATGTATCAAAGTAATTTCCGAGTTCGTTTTGTTCACTTTAATAAACAGTACACCAATTTAGGAATATGGCCATTAATTATTCCCTTTTCGAAATAAAGTAATTAAATTTTTGCTTAGTAACCCCTTCGGATATGAAAACTAAAATTCGCTGTCTTCTAATTAACCGTAGATTTCACCGAGTTTCACTGTTTCTCATATGGCACTTTTATCCAAAGTCAGATAATGTTACAGAATGCTCCTTTTAGAGAGTCATGTATGTGCTGCAGTGAACAAAAAACAATCGTAAATAAAAAGTATAACGGTGTTTTAAATTTTAATTTCAGTCTCGCGAGATATTTTGCAGAACACCGTTCTGTTTTTCTCGCGATTATAGCCAAACAACATCATAACTAAAAAAACTATAACTGAAAAAAAGTGTTTTTATATTTAATAAAAACATAACTACGTGTAGTATTCCATTTAGCAAGCGACTTTTGTGTCACACAAATTTTATATTTGATATCCGTATATATGTTTCACGTGTACAATCGCATTACATAATGCACTGCTTTGAGTATAAATTACTATTTAATACAATGTGGGTGCGAGAGGTGTAGGTATGTGTGGAATAATGTCCAAAGGTCTAGTTGGACATTTAATTGAATTTCAAACCCATTACATTTATAACCCCCAAATAAAATGGGGAAACGTGACGTCATGGAGCGTTTATCGAACGCTTTGCAACATCAAAAGACGCTTCTACTGCTGCTACCATAGCAACAAGTGAGACGAACGTCTTTGCTCGACAAGGTGAACTGAACATTCGTAATTAGTAGTGGTAATTTATATAGTAATAGTGGGTAAAAGTGATAAGTAACCTGTGCTGTAGCACGTGAGCATATTATTCCCTTTGTGAGATGCTTACGGTAAAAAATACTCACGTTGTTTTATGGTTGTTGAGGTTTTTCTTGGCTGCTAAGTGGGTTTTTACATTTTGTCATGGAAGCATTCTTCCACGGACAGAGAGAAGAGTCGCTTGCCGTTTATATAGTTTAATTAATATATACGGTATACTGGAAGTCAATCCGTGATTCGTATGGTAATCACGTGGAGACTAGAAATAAACCCCGGGTTTAAACTCATGTTGCTTTGCAACATTTGTTGTTTTGTAAACAAAAATCGTTCCAGACACACACACACATATACGGGTATAAAGATCTAGGTAATTAACTAATTATATATGACATAGTAAATTTAGTTGTTTGTATTGTTTTGAATACGAAATTTAAAATTTTTAACAACTCTAAGATGACTTTTGCTCCATAGCAAAACTGATATGCAGTGAAGATTTTCGGCAACAGTATGATAATAAATTCGTACGATGTATTGTTAAATAATTTTTCAGTTGGATTGTTGAACATAAATGAAACGACAGTGGATTATGACTATATGGAATATTGCACACAACTTTATAAATATGACTCAATACCTACAACGCATTGTTTAAAATTTAACAGATGCGATTGTCTTGAAACATTAGTTTCAAGGTCTATGAAAATAGCACCATTGGAAATATTATTATATAAAAATATTATATAAAGATACTATTATATGCAAAACTCATAATTATAAGTATATTAGTTTTCGAGTATTAATAGGGAACACTCGGCTGGGACACCCTGTATAATTTTAGTTTTTGTTGTGACAAATTTCCGTAGAACAAAGCACGAAATGAAATTAGGAGAAAAAAATGGCGGACAGCACAAAGTTTCGCGTAATTAAATCTTATGATTGTGGAACATAAAAGAAACACATAAACTTTGCAAATGGCGGAAGACGAGGGCAACGGTTAGGCTTAACTTGTGGCACATTGACTCGTTGTTCACTGAGCGTTAATATTTTATGCAATGCCCTCCTTCCTGACACTAATCCCTATCCAAAGTTTAACTGGTTGGATGTAATAAACATAAACCCAATTTCACATGGAAATTTCGCGAAAATGACCATTATGTATATTATACTGTATATGATATACATTTATATATAACTTATATACAGTAAAAGTTATAATGCGTATATAAAATATATTTATACTCTATAGTCTATATACCATATACAGAATATCTATAGCTCCTTTAAAACAAGGAATGCACTAAAGAAACCTAAATAGAATGAAAGTCAAAGTGCACTACTTCAGATTGAAGTGATAACAGATTCTGTCGTTTGAAATATTAAAAATGACTCGTTTCTCAAACACCCCGGTGAGACAATAGAAATATATATAACTACATATATATACAGAAAAGTGAAAAAAAAATCACGGGGGTCTCTTTGAGGTTAGAAACCCAAAAAAGTGCAATTTCTTTTCCCCTCACTACGTGGTTCGGAACATTTCCTCCGGATTTTCTGGCACTATTCCTTCTTTTTTCCTTTACTATCTATCTCTCTGCTTTTTTTCCGGAAGTTGCCTATTTTTTGGCTGCTGGCGACCCCTAGAGAGATCACCTTTATAGTGGTGGGAAAAAATCACTGGATGAAAGAATAGATGGAAAGGAACTAAATAAAGAGAGTAGAACGTAACTTT
>JAQIWH010008132.1:0-10603 GCA_034695005.1 Cryptops parisi | reverse complement strand
TTCGGTAACGGTATTACCCACCAAACTTCGAAACCGGTATTTACCGGTATTTGAATACCGGTTTCCAAACCCTAGTATAATGGTCCCACTTATAAGATCTCCCCAACGTTGTCTGCCAATAAGACGTATTATTGGCAGACAATAAAACGTCTGTTGATACGTCTGATGTTAATACGTTAGTTGACTACCTCAACTAACGATAAAACTATTCCTTGAATCTTTTGTGCTTATTTATGTTGGGCTGCGATGCTAATTTAAGGCTAATTTTAAATTATTTACAGACATTTTAATTTTTTTAGAAAAAGAGTTATATTCATTCTTGTAATGAATGGCATGATAAATTATAACTCATGGTAAGGTTTTTCAAAGCTTTATCATATCACATATTGAGACTGTCTTACACCTTATCATTATACATATACAATAACGATATTGATAATTTAAATAATTTCTGCATATTGTGATAATATCAATTGTTTTATATAATTCAATTTTGACATTATCTCACCATTGTGAAGTTACGTATTGTTCAAGAAAGATATCTCGTCTATACTGCATTCCTTGTTGTCATCGTACAAAGATTACAAAAACAGTTAAATTAAATTCAGGTTTGATGTTGAAGAGACTGTTACAAAACAGTTTTCGTTTTTACATAACAGTATAGCCTACACCACACGTTTATATTGCGTATGAAGATGTTCGAACAATATGAGGATTTTGAATACAGATATGACAAATTACTAAAGAAAGTTACTGCTCAGCTCATTTAACGTTGAAAAAATAGTCAGACCAATGTGTTCATAACATGGGTGGATGGAGTTCTAAACGAGCTACAACGAGCTACGATGTAACGAAATTCGATGATGGAAATGAAGAGTATGTTAGTTCCACTAACATTCAAGGTACATTATACACTACACAGTATGCAAGTTACTGTATACTACTTCTAAGTTAGTTTTAGTTTGGTTTTCCACTCTCTTTACTGTACTTACAATATAATCCTGTTAAGTGTAGAAGTGAGGGATAAGCTAATGTGAAATTTGCATTATAGGAGGGCAGCAGCATCTTCCGAATGTTACTTATTCCAATATTTGTTATTCACACAAAAAGATTGTCGCTGATGAAATAGGCAATGATTTTAAAAAATTAGGACGAGCGTTGGGTCTCGGGGACGTTGAAATTCAAAATTCGGAACATGATTGTAATCTTCGTGGCCATGGCCAAGATGAGATTGCCTATGAACTCATAAGAATATGGCAACAAAAAGTTGGAAAAGCTGCAACAGTTGATATTTTAATTCAGTCCCTTGATTCCATCTCAAGGAAGGACTTAGCAGACAAGTTGAGAGGTGAGAATATATTCGAGTATTCTTATTCACACGATTCGAGTATTTTTTATTCTTCTTCATTTTTCACACCTATTCACATTTTCTGATGTGGGTGTATAACATATACATATGTTTTGTTTATCTGCAGGCCAAAAAACTCGTTTTGACCAAAGAACTGAACTCAAAGGTATATAATGTTGAACTATAGGGTGATTCGTATAAACCTGAACCCTAAAATCGTGTTATAGCTTGTAAACAAATAGACGAAAATCACTGAAATTTGCTGAGTAAATGACATTACAGCAAGTGCTGAAAGTGACTGCCATGTTCTGAGAGACACTTGTTCACACGGCACTGCATGTTTTGGGTAACAGAACACATCTCAATGTTGCAACTTGCAACATCAATGCTGGATTGCACTATAATGTTATAGTAATGTTAATTATTAGTCCATCTTCAATTCCAGTGGTACCAAAATCGGCATTTTCCTGATATATGTCCTTCCTTTTACGCGAAAATTATAACAGGTTGGAACATGGAAATTTTACACACATACGTAAAAGTACACGTAGATTGTCCGAATCACAATATTTTTTTTAAATAATTAAAAAAGCTAATTAAAATAATTATTTTTTATTTTTTATTTTTTAACATACATATTGTGCTAGAGAGGATAGGGTGACGACTCATTTTTAACATACTGACTGCGCTAGCGCTAGGGAGGGAAAAGTTATGTAGCAGTGCGAATCCAATCAAAGTCCAACTTTTTTTCTAGTAACAATGTTTTCCAGTACCGGTGTGGCTTCAATCGTATGAGGCTTGTCACTGTAACCCTTTCCTTCAAAAATTTCTACAAGTATCATGTAAATAAATTTTTAATGAGTTGTCCAGAGTTCAATTTTTTAATAATCGTGTGACTTTGTCATTTCCAAAAATCTGTGGCTTTCAAAAAATCTGTGGCACAAGATCTCTAATCTTACGAGCCGGGACTTCTTTATCGTGGGGATATCTGAAGGCATAGTTGATTGAATAAAAAAATAACCGACTCGATCGTTTTTAATAATTTTTATTTAATGATTAGTTATCTACGAAAACATTTACTAACCTTTCAGTGTTTTATAAACCAAACGACAAATTCTGTTCCAAGTATTTTGCAACGATGGTGTTGTCATTAGCTCAGCAACATTGATAGTAAGTGTAATGAAAATTTCATTGAGTTTCGTCTATTTGTTTACGAGATACAAAAATCCTGGTTTATAAGTTCATCCTGTACTATCTGTGGACTTGAGTTAATTCTTTCGTGTTTTGATCATTGATTTTCAGATATTTTGATAAAGATCAAGACTCGACAACAACAGCTTTATCAGAATATTGAATTGCCTACTCCAAAATGGATGGATAAATCTTTACCTTTAAGTAAATTGTTTGTAGATCTAGAAATGAAGTTTGATAATGCTTCGAATCCTATGAAATTGCACCAGATGTTTGACAATGTCAACAATATTGTAGCCAACAGAATTGCCATAGAAGGAGAGCCTGGATATGGCAAAACAACATTGAGTTTGAAAATGGTCCATGATTGGGTATGCCAAACGGACTACATTGCTTTACAGTTTGATGTAGTTTTTCTTTTGTCATTGAGACATGTACACAAAGATGCATCTTTTGAAGATATTTTGATGCAAGAGTGTCAACTGCAAGACGTGTCTTCTACACAACTTATTGACTGTTTGAAACACTATCAAAAGAAAATATTGTTCATTTTAGATGGGGCTGATGAATTGAATGAAAAATCTAAGCAACGTTTGTTGCAGTTATTAACCGATGACCAGTTTTCATCAATGTTTTTCATTGTAACCTGTCGACCAGGAACATTCCAAGAAGATAGCAAATTAGATGAAGGTTTCAAAAGTGGGTATGGGCTAATGGGATCGATGAATGCGAATCCATATTCCCGGGTCTGGAAAAAATATGTTGTACTTAAAGGCATATCTCCTGCAAACAGAAAAGCTTTTCTTTCAAATTTCACAGAGACTGCGTTTGAAAAATTGAAACCCAAACTGATGCATTTGTTGATTAATCAAACAAGTGAAATTTTCACGTGTCCACTCTTTTTGCTTCTCTTAGCAGTGCTCGTGGAAGAAGACAATGTCATAGACCTTGAAACGAAAACAGGTATTTACAAAGTGCTTGTTAATCACACTTTGAAAAAGACTCTGGTACGACAAAATGCTGTTGTTCCCGAGAAAGAAATTGATGTATTTGATAATCAATCCACAACAAACGTTTATGTCAGTAACTTTATCATGTTTGGAGAGTTAGCTCTGCAGCATTTGGTAGATGATGATTTAATTTTCAATATTGAAGAACTGGAATGTTGTAAAAATCCTTCGTTGTTTTTGCAGTTAGGGTTTCTCGTTAAAAAGAAAATTTCTCAAAATCATTCTTTGAAAAATGTTTATGAGCCACTTCATAAATCGTTTGTAGAATTCTTTGCTGCATTTTATCTGTGTTCGTTAGTGGACAATAGTGGTGTGGCATTTGAATATAAGATAAGAAAATTGATGGATTTTGGATTTTGGCCATCAACCACATTGGTATACCCATTTTTAGCGGGTTTGCTAGGTGGGAAAATTGGAATTTTGATGAAAGCTTTAACTCCTTGGGCATCATTTTTGCCAGCTGATAGAAAACCATTCATAGATATCTTACGAGAGTGTTTCCATGCAACTACACCGATCCAAATTTGGCCCTTCATTCCAGCAACTTTCTCGATTTCTCAGTACATGTGTCAGGAAGTCAACAGACCATTGTTTAAATTCTTTGCCGATCTGATCATCGTTGGAATATCTGAACACAGAGTAAAGGTTCTCGAGTTGATGACATCGACCATTGCGTGCATTGAATTGCAAAACATGGACCATTCAGCCTGTGTGGATAAACTATATCTGCTGGTCGAAAAATCTGATTGGAACGACAAAAAAATGGCAAAACAAAAAATTTGGTGTCACGAACTGATTTGTTGTTTTAATGCCAAATTCGATCATTTATCATGGCCATTGTTTACTCAGTTGATTTCTACATTTCAGTTTGAAGTTATCAGTTTCAAATTTTCCAATATGCTTACTGGTCATCACTATTCACAGTTTGGTAAAATACTCCCTTGTTTGTACAGAGAACTGACAAAAGGCAAATGGAAAGACTTTAGAATCGGCCAATTGATGGTTAAACATCCACTTAGAATGAGTACAGATGAAACAGCTTTACGTCTTCTTCAAAAACTTGTAGCAAAAAAAGTTATACAACAGAGGTTAAGCATACATTGTGTGAAACCTGCAAAACCAGACTCATTTTTGTGGCCTACATCTGATAAAAGGATCGCTAGGTTGTACAAAGGAGCTTCTGAATCTGGACTGAAGGAATTGGAATTTTCCAATCGATGGAATGCTGTTAAACCAAAACCTGTTGTTTTTGCTAGCCATTCTAATGTTTCATTTAATCCGTTTATCTTCACTGATTTTCATTTGTGTTTTTCGAATGGTATTTTAGAAAATATTGAATTGAGCGTTTCAGAACTAGATGACACGACTCTTTGCTGCTTGAAAAAGTTGACATTTGTAAGCTCATTTTCATGCAGTTTCAAAATCTTGAGTGTGTTATTAAGAGCCAATGTTCAGTTTTTTGATACTCTTGAGATATTGCACATCACTTTTTCAGTCGATGATGTTGAAATGTGTGAAAGCTTCAGTTTTCCAAAATTACATACGCTTGAAGCATTTCTAGCATGGGGAAACAGTTCTGCAGCATCTGAGGCTGTATCAAAATTTGTATTTCTTGTGATTTGTGAAACTAGTGTGAAAACGTTAAGGTTTTGGTCACATGAAAATTTAAGTTTTCTTGACGAATTGATGAGGAATATCGAACGTTACTTTATTGAGATTAGACAGCCTTTGGCAGGTGCATCAAACTTGAACAACAAGGAGCTCGAGCTTTTCATAAAACAACCATATTTGAATTTAGAAACTATTACGTTTGTTGTGGGTTGGTTTGCACACGACTCCGATTTGAAAACATCGTTATCCATTGTCCGCGAGTTTATGTTAAATAAAATCGTGAAAGAATTTTGCATAAATGTGACTCCCAGTGTCAACAGTGTAGTAGCAAAAACATTTTTTGAAAGTGAAGGATTCTGCTTTAATACCCCAGAAATTTTTGTGAGCAATTCAGTCCACGATGAGCTACGTTATGCTCATAATGACAATGGTATCATACTGATGCATGTAATCAACAGAGAAAACTCTCCAGAAATAACTCGAGTGTAAACAAAATAATGTAATACAACAGGGTATCTGTAAATGATAGTATACAATACAAATGGGAGAATCACTTATCAACACAAAGTTCTGAAAGTGTCCACCATCCAGCGAAATATAGCGCAAAACTAAAAGTGATAATTATACAGCATTTGGGTAAAGTCTCATGCTGCACGGTGAACAACTCTTACATGCTCCGTTTGAGTGCAGTTACGTTTTACATATCATCATGATCACGAAGTTATGTATAACTAATTGAAAAGTGGTACATCCTGTAGTACATCTCGCATATTTTGTAAATAGGTACTGTAAATATTATGTAAATAAGTCTTTCTGATATGTCACTTATGAAAAACTTTGTTTTTGTTTGAATGGTGGATTCAGTAAATATGACTTGTCTTTTCGTTTCACAATATAATTGATGTCAGTGTCTCATTTCCCTTAGTCTTGTTCATTTGAATTAATAAAACTGGTGATCTTTCATGACACGCTACGTAGTGAGTGTGAACACTTTAGCAAATTAAAAGCGTGATCGGTTTCCTCAGAGTTGTTGATAGTGCAATATATTACGGCTGTGACACACCGATGTCGTATATTCGGTGAAACCTTGAATTCCAACTTTTCTGAAGGCTCACTTTATCAAATTGGGTGTGTCCTCTCTCAGTAGCTCAGAACTAAGTTTGTATCTGGTTTTAACCATATCAGATGAGAACTTCAATCGAGGAGATAAGTAGACTGGTGAATTAATGGAAGATATTGCAGTTTTTTTTTCGAGTTTTTGAACTGCTGTTACACAATCACACTAGACGCTAGAAACTCTTAAACAGTTTAATTATGGAGTTATAACTTCATGGTTTAATTTTAATGAAGCTTAGTTTTTGTTTCCAAAGACGACTTTTTTAATCACCAATTTTTTTTTGTTTAACTTTTACACCCCGTAGGGGTAACCATTACAGTGATAAATTAACAAATTTCTAGTAAATTTTAAGTGTAGGTTACTGATACAGTACAATAGTTTTTCTGCAGTAGTTGAACTTTTGTGCCATCAGTTAGCGAATAATAAATGTGGATGATGTACAATTAGTTACAACTTATGTACAACTGACAACTTATATATATTTATTAAACATGGTTGTATGAAGTTGTACAGTTAATGGTGTACATTACTTAATTTTTAATTGGTTTTTGTAACGTGTTTTGACACCTATTCAGGTGAATATGCGGAAAAAAGAATTCGGAAAAGGGTTTCATTGTCTTGCAGTGTTACGCATCAGCTCACTGTTTTCGAAACGTGTCTTCACCGATCCTAAAAGACAAACGTTTTTCCTTACCGTTACGTTAGTATTGATAAATATTAGCAAGTGCAATGTTAGCTTTCAAACTATACGATATTCGAAGTGACAGATTTAACACCTTATATTTTCATTATTGCTCAATGCCAGACGATAGTTGTGTTTTTTTACCCCCTTTTTTTTTTCATTACGAATATGAGGTGAATGGTTGGTAGGACGATCGAGCGAAAGAAAAATCATTCGGGAAGGTGTTTTAAGATTTTAACACTAGCAAACGCAACAATGCAATACATTGTATAAGCATACCATTCATTCATAAAGTGGGCTTTAAAAATACGTTGTTTTTTTTATAATATTGTATTTTGTTAAATGTGTGCACATAAGAATAGAAATAATTTTTCAGTCAAGAAGATTGATACAGCAGAACTTGTTACAGCAGTTTTTACCTTGTGGTTAGCCAGTAATCTTCATATGATGTTGGAGATTGAACTAACCACATTGTTTTGAGAAATTCCACACCGTTTGGCAATACATAACATTGCCCAATCCATGCAGTCGCACCACCTGTAAAAGCATGGAGTAAACAGAGATTAATTGAAACTTTGAAAACTAGGTGTCATTTGAATTTTAAATTTGTTGATTCTAATCAAGTTTGAACTGTGGAATGTTCCAGTGGCTTACCATCTGGCCACAACACAGATGCAGTAAATACTCCATGATTTTGTGGGTTCCTGCAGCCAGTCACTTCAGCTAGTCTGTTAGTCCCGTCGATGCCCGGAAATTTTTCATTCCCCGTTCTTATCCAACCTGCCAATTCTTTGCGACCTGCTACTTGCTCAATGTGTAGTTTGGAACCTAAGTTATTTTTCCAGTCTCCAGTTATGGAAGAACAGTTTGTTACCTGAACAAAACAATGAATGTATGTACCGCTAATGCATTTGGTACAAGGTGGTGTTTTATCATGCTTGTCTTAAAAGCGATACCAGTTTGATAATTATACAGCGAATGTTGCATACCATCAAGAGGATATATTGTTGCAAACTGTCATACTTAAGAGTTATTTAATAATTGGATGTGTTTGGCTAACTACTAAACAGTAGTACAGTGGAACTTCTATAGTCGGCAACTTTATAAAGTGGAACTTCGCTATTCGTACAACTCTGTATTCGTCTAACTAGATTCGACTGCTATTCGTACAACTCTGTATTCGTCTAACTAGATTCGACCGCTATTCGTACGAATGCCAAGCATCTTCTGTTTCAATGAAACAGTACTTGGTGTTTAACGAGGCCACCGACTGGCTTTACAGATATGTCATTTGGCCCTTAGACTTTATTTAATGAAACAGAAGAACTGGTAAAATGAAACAGAAAAACAGAAAACAGAAAGAGAAAAAAACCCAGAAGGGTTACCTGATTTTTTAATGGCCAGTAACCATCCCTTCCAAACAATAACACCCTTTCTCCTCTCTATTTTCCACTTATGTTTTTTGTTCATTCACACATGTTTTTTGTTACAGTACATTTGTTGGTTTTATAGTTTTTATGTATGATTTATGCGTTAAGTACTGTATTAATTATAAAGGCTTAATAAACAATCATCAGGTGTCTGGAACGGATTAATCCATATAAAATTCTTTCTCAGTGGAAACATTCATTTGCCATTCGTACATATCACAATTCGAACAGCCTCCTGGAACGAATTGTGTACAAACAGCAGAGTTCCACTGTATTCGTCAAATCCAATATTTGTTACATTTTTTTCAGCAAAATAATGCTCCGATATTCGTTGAATCCAATATTCGTCACCATAAGTCACAGTCAAGGTCACAAAAAGTCAGTTTTTTAAGAAGAACAATACCATAAAATATTAAAAAGTAAACAAAATTTGATGTTGATTGCTAAAAGTACCGGTAGGATTGGTGACAAAAGTGGAGTGGATGTATTTGCAATTGATTCTACATTAGTCCGTTTTCTGGAATGGATTGATGACGAATATACAGGTGTGGAACAAACATGAATTACAATACCAAGTAGACCATGTATTCAACTGTACATTTGTAATCCTTTGTAGAGCTCATACTTGTTTAGTCTACATGTTAAGTTCTTACATCATGTGATACAGTAGTGAGGTATAGCCACTATTGTTCCGAGGTCGATATTTAATTCTGAGCATGGTATGATACATTGGTAGCTATTCCGGTAGGCTAATGTAGATATCAAAAAAATTATAATATTGTATATTCTGGTTGTACAGTATTGAATACTGAGCATTCAAATTGGCATCATGTAAAACAGTTTCAAAAATCCACTGCAATTATCAAAATCATGCAACTAATATTTACGTACGAGTTTGCTAGCAGCGCTAAACGAATCGGCGTAAAGACAGTGTGCTATGTAGAAAGGTCCCCAAAATCCTAGAAAGAAAGCTTGTAGTAGTAACATTTTGGTTGATCCAGAACTAGATCATCCACATTTCATCAGTGACTGTATAGGCTGAAAGTTGTAACAAATCTGAAATCTGATGGTCATCTTCTTTTCCATGTAAATTTAGATGGAACTGGAGACTACAGTATTTCATTTCAACATTCTGAGAATGTTCAAATAGGATGTCACAAAGTTTGCATACAGTATACAAGCTCTAAGTTTTTATGTTTGAGCTTTTATGAGCTCGTTTCTAGCTAGGCCACAAATAAGTGAACTAAAGGAATGCAAAGCACGTTTCAGTAGGGTTTGAATCCAAATATTTGACACTCTTTCAAAAAACAGTTTCTTTAGATTTACGTAACTGAAGGTCCCAAACTAAACCATAGCATTTTTTTATACTAATTTTACTTTAAAAAAAAATAACCCATTTCATACATTTAAGTGGCTATAAGTTTTTATAGACATTAGGGATGCTTGTCTTGCATATTCCACTGTGCTTATGCCTATGAAGTGGATATCGATATTAATTTATATTAATGAAAAAATTAGATCATGATTGTTGAATTTTGTCACTGGTTTTTTATTTGAATTATTGGATGTGGACAATCGATGGAAATTGAAAAAGGTTGAATGATGCATATAAATGTAAGTGCTGTATGATGTTATTGGCGAGTGAATGTATCCTGTCCAATTCTGCACAAAAAAAAAAACAAAGCAAAAACAAATTAATTCATATGTCAAGCAACGAATGTAGCTATATAACACTATAACATTATAGTGTGTTGATTGTGCTTTGTTTAGAAGTTAACAAAGCTAAAAAGCAGATAGAATTATGAGTAAAGTACATTGTAAAAGTGTAGCAAATAGAAATATACTTTGCTATATTCTTGTTGTAATGAGGCCTTCCTTCTATAATTAACTTAAATCAAAGGAGAGTGCGGTCTATGATTTGAGTTTACTGTTAGCCTTTGATGGGAAGGGTATTCTATAAAACCGTAGAGGGGCTCATAGGCTAGGCAGCACAAGTAGAGTAACTCCACTGTTTTATGAAAATGTTGTTACTGATGATATATTTTGATGGGAAGGGTAGTAAACTGCCCGTTCCGGCTTCTGAGTACTTCAAATAGATCATCGTATATACACTATACACAGTATATATAAGTTTATATATAAGTTTATTGCATTCAATTTGAATAATTTGACAAAACAAGACACTTAAATACACACGTAAGACACTAGCTTAAA
>JAQIWH010008131.1:0-10605 GCA_034695005.1 Cryptops parisi | reverse complement strand
GTTAAGAAAAAGTTTAGGGTTAGTTTAAAGCTATGCTTAAATTTAGGCCTAATTGGTTTTTTTTTTCGGAGAAAATGTCAACTAACTTAAAGAAAGTAACCTTTATCCATCTTAAACAATTGTACATAAAATGTTATTTCATAGTTTGTCAAAAGAGTCAGTTATTTCATAGTTTGTAAAAGTTTGTCAAGTTTGGCATTTATATTGAATGCCTGGATCTTATACATTGCTGGCAACGTATTTAGCGTTGAATTTATAGTTTGTATAACGTTTTATTTTGAATAACACTGAAAATGTTTAAAAAGTTCACTTTGACTACTCGAGAATTTAACTTTTGGAAGAAATATTATGTCTATTTAAATTGTTCATGAGTAAACTAACTAAATAAGAATTGCAACCACATTTGGTTTTAAAGTCAAGTCTTTTAAACATTGTACGCCATTTGTATTCAATGGAGAAATCCAATTAGCGTAATGACATTTACTGTTGTACCTCAAACACCATTGTGAGGTTTCTATTGGTGGATTTTGTTTCATCAAACTTTTGTTTTCGTATACCACAAACTTAAAAAAAAATTTCGACCTACATTAAATTCGCAGTTCCGCGATCGATGTAGAAAAGCCAACAGAACGTCATTTACGTATGACTAACCAAAAAGGAAGAGAAGTCCATTGAAAACATACCAAACGTGTACACGTAGTAATAACTAATGATTACTAGTCCTTTTGGGTACATTGTCAACCATAATTTACGTTGTAAAACACAATGGAATTATCCTCCGTGGAATTCTTCGTCGTGATCATCATCAGTAGTAATCTCTCCATCAAGTTTTATTAGACGTTAATGGAACTTTTTAACGATCTCTAAAACTCATCTTCATCTCGGTCCCGTCAACGCGAATAACAATAATAATAATAAAAATAATATTCGGCAAGTTGTTCATTTTTTGGTATAACCTGTTTTTTTAAAGTGTTGAAATGTCATTTGGTTGGGCACTTTTACGATCAACGTGTTGCGATGAAAATGTCGATTTCGAGCATTTTTCGAAAGATTATTATCTCGTTGGATGGCGAATTGCTCGCGGGTGGTGGTGTTGGTGTGAAAATAGTGATCAATTAATGTTACAATTTAATGGCACGCTCGTGTCGTCAATAAATTACAAAACTTCATTCATCTGTTTCTCCAATTTTCAAAAGTGTTGTTAAATATCCATATGTTTACACGCCGAGCCCACTTGTCGGCGTAATTTTGAGGTTAGGTAAGTTTTGAAGGCAGGTGGAGACACTTGGCATTTTAAAAATTCGTAACAAAAATTAAACATTTTCAAAACAAAAAATCGATATTGTTGGTCCAATAATTTTTTATTGATTGGTAAATTTGGTTTGTGTTTTGAAACTCACGTAGGGGATTTAGCCTCCGACTTTGTTGTAACGTTGAGTGTTGGCAACAGACGGCGAAATTTAGATTTAACCAATTGGAAAACAGAAGAAAACTTTTCAAAAGAAAACTGAAGTGTGGAAGTCGGTTGTCTGAGTTTTACAATCTTTTATTTAACTTCTCTTGGTGTTGTCATTCTTGAACCTTTTTGAGCTCGTTTTTTTTTGGTAAGTTCTTAATGACCTACAGAGCTGAAATTTTGAACATAGACTTAACCTCGTGGAACATTTTACTCTATTAAATTTTGACTGATCTACGTCATGTCATTCTGAAGAAATTGACACGCGATTTGGGTTTTTTTGTTAAGACTGTCTCATAGAGTGTTGCTGAGTAAAATTCTACATATTTAGTGCAGTTAACGGTACATATTTTTATGCTCGTATGTGTTGTACATATAACCGTATATATTTTCTATTTATATACACATGTACAGTACATGTTATGTATCGTTTACTACATCTGAGTAACTAGTCATTAATGCCAGTGTTAACTACTCTCTATCTATACGATATAGTTAACTACACATAGTTAATCATTTGGGACATCATTGTCAACTTTTGATCAAAAACGTTGTTCGAAGTGCGCTAATGTGCATGCGTGCGCATTAGCCGGTTCAACACGTGTAACAGCCCTTTGGTGACACAAGATAATTCTGCTAGAATGTTATTAATGAAGTTAGTGAAGTTCACTTAATTGCATCACGTGATTTAATCAATTATCTAATTGTTATAAAATGTTAAATCTGCCTCCTCCTCCTGCTGCTTTTCTTCCTCCTGCTCCTCCTTCTCACCAGTTATGTTTCTATAACAACAACAATAACAACAATCTAACAAACTATAACAATTTGGCAATTGTTTCTTCCAGAAACGTCGTTTCCATAGAAACAACCTTGCTTCCAGTAAAGAATTGTTTTACAAGTGCGTGCTTCCTCACCAGCGCCACCGTGTGTGGAAATTCCGAAATAAAAAATAAATACTCCAACTGTAGCGAATATTGCGCAGCAATATGAGCTAAATAAATACATAACTTTCCCGTCATATTTGACGGGCTATTTACTAGTTTACAATAAAGTTAATAATAGTTTCTAAAATAACACTTAGCTTTCCTGTATAACATAGTGAATAACAACAGTAACATAGCCATACAGCTTTGTATGGCTTTCCTGCTGAGCACAGCGCTTTGCTACAGCTTTTGAAAGCTTTCCAGCACAACACCCCGCATAGCCACAGCTAAACGGCGAATACTAATGCGAATGTTATTTATTTAATTAAATAAATAAATAAATAAAATGTAAAGTAAATAATATTTTGCAGCATATAATTTTAGCCTTGTAGGTAAGTATAGTGATACAGTAATTTAAGATGGGCCTACAAAAAAATCTGTTTCTGTCTATAGCAGAAACAGATTTGTACGGTTTGTACACAAACTACAAAGATATTTTCATAACAAATATATGATTATAAATATGAAATATAATTTTAAACATTGCTGAAACACTGCACAAACATTTTTATAGACAAACATTATTCATAGATTACTGCACATTATACATCAAATATTAAAACACTAGAATGTAACCCTCGTGGTAGGTATGGTAACCACGGGGAATCTATTAGTAAACATTCTATGTGGTATCGATAGCATGCATCGATAACATTACTATCGAAACGCTAACACAAACTTATGCAACATCGGTGGGTTACTGTTAAAAATCTAGGAAGTTACGCTACATCGATAGAATCGCGTTACATCTCGCGCTTTGGGTAAATATTTATATTAACTAGAATGTAACCCCCGTGGTAGGTATGGTAACCACGGGGAATCTAGTAGTAAACATTACATGTGGTATCGATAGCATGCATCGATAGCATTACCATCAAAACGCTAACACAAACTTATGCAAAATCGATGGGTTACTGTTAAAAATCGAGGGGGTTACGCTACATCGATAGAATCGCGTTAAGTCTCGCGCGTTATTTAGGGTAACTATTATATATATAGTGATTATTTATTTACACACACACACAGCGTATTTTTAAAAAGTAAATTTTTAATGTACAGTACTGGTTTTTTACTTATATCAAATGATATTTTCTCTAAACAGTGGAATGTTGACGATACTTGCATTTAACTAGTTCGAAAACAACTGAATTTTTAAAGCAATATCGAAATAATAGTAAGTTAGTAGTAGAACAGGAACTTGAAGTTGTATAAATAAATTTAGTTACTTTTTTCGTAGACATAATTAATGAAATTTTCTGATGCACAAGTTGTGCACACGCGCAGCTAATTACATTTGTCAAACAAAACAAAAAACGAAAGCTTAATTGTTTGTTGTTCTTTTCATGTGAATTAACTCGTATCATAATTTTCTTTCCATTTGTCGTTGTTTTGTTTTTTTACATTTTTCAGTTTTTCTTTTATATACAGTAAATATATATATTTTTGTTTCAATTTACTCAGTGAATAACTTCGTGTTTCTCGTATTTTAATTCCCTACCGAACTTAATTTTTTTTCCCAACACACTCGACATTTCTATTGATCTCCAATGATCCGTAATATGAGGAATGTTTTGCACCACCAGTTCGTAATTCGAAATGTTTGAAAGGAATTCATTTCCTTTTCGCACATTGTCGTTGGTATTTTTAAAATTTCTTCTCAGGATTCCAAACATAGAATTCACAGGAGACAAAAAAAAAAGAAGTAAAAAAAATTGAGGTGACATTCTTCTCATTTGTTATTTGGTCTAGAAATCTTAAATTTTCTTTTTCTTCTTTTTTTGGTGAATCATTTTAAGAAAAACCTAAAAAAAGACTGGCAAACTTACGGCACGCGTGCCCAAATTGTAACACGAGTAATGGGCATGCAAAAGTGAAGGTTCGGCAATGTTGAAAAATCTTTTCTCTAATATTTTTAACACGCTTTATATTAGCTTCACTTGTGAGTGACTTTGTGAATACGTGTCTTTGTGAGTTTGTGAGTGAGTAAACTGGGAATTGAACGTATACGTGAACATTTTACATGGAACTTAATCCTGTTATTTGCATTTATTTATTTTTTTTTTCTTCAAATTTTACATCCCAATGGGGATAAAGTACAATTTATAAGCAAAAACAAAAACAGAATGAGAATCAAAAACCATAGAGTATATCATCATATACTCTATGGTTTTTGATTTGGGTTAAGCCAGATTCCCAAAATCTTAATTGGGGGTGATTCTTCGGGGTAGGGGTTGGTAAGTGTTAGCCGTTTAGTCTTGAGGGGATTGAGTTTTTGGCCATGGGTTGCACTCCATTGCTCTATTTTTGAAAGATCATTTTGAATAAGGGTATTGTTAAGATGTTGATGAAATTTAGGATAACTGTAAATAAGAAGATTATCGTCAAAATAGGTAAATAATTCGCCATGAAGTGAAAGATCATCGATATCATTAGCAACTAAAAAGTAAAATAGTGATGCATTCGGACTACCCTGAACTACCCCTTTATTGGAGGCAGTTGTGGTATGAGGTTGGTTCCGGATTTGGAAAGTTCGATCAGTGAAATAGTGATTCAAGACTTTAATTGTGGTGGAAGAAACTCCTAGTTTAAGGCAGGCTTGAATGACTGATGTTCTATCTAAGGAATCAAAAGCTTTAGAAATGTCTGTTTGGATGATAGTTATGTTAGTTGTAGTTGGATTGTAGAAATTGATAAGATAGTTATATATAGTCAAGAGCAGCTCTGTACAGGATTTATTCTGAACTGTGCCGAACATATTTGGGTGGCAGGTTGTTTGGGCAAGGGATAAAAGTTCAGAGAAGAGAATTCGATCTATAACTTTTACCAAGAAAGGAAACGAGGCGATGGGCCTGTAAGACATGAGATTACTGGGAGGTCCTCCTTTATATTTAGGGTCAATAATATCACACTTATATTTTAACGGATACTGATTAGAATTGATGATCAAGTCTATCAAGACTTTTATAAACTGGGGAATGCTTCTCCAGCATTCAAGTAAATTTATTTACTTCTTGTGAGTGTAACATTGACAATAAACAATACTGGCATGTTTGTGATAATGTACTGTATAGTCCAATACACCAAAAAAACGCACAAAGTGAAAACCGCATAAAATGGAAAACTGCATAAGTCCAAAATATAACAAAAATCGCACTAATCAAATAAAAAATTGCAAATGGCATTATTCGAAACACTTGCATAAATCGAATATCCATAACTCAAAGATTTCATAAATCGAATAACTCAAAGATTTCATAAATCTAAAATTCGTATAAAGCGAAATTGTACATAAAGCGTATCCTTAAAAAAAGCATTTTTAATGTACTGTACTTGTTATATATTTATAACAATTTATTATCACTCGTGTTAATAATTTCTAAAAATATTCTAACGAACACTTAAAATTCCTGTCACACGCAATTTTTTGATGTGGCAAGGTCGAACAAATTGGTGCACATCTGTAACGTCAGATTCTTGTCCAACTAGTTTTCATTGGTTGAAAGCAAGCTGACGTCACAGTGGTTCATAAATTTTTCGACTTGTCACACTGGTTCACAAATTGCTCGACTTGTTACACCAAAAATTCAGTTTGACACGAGACCTCTTTAGATCAGGATTAACGAACCTAGGAATAACACAAAAACAAAGGTTTTTTGAAGAATCCCTTTTAGAATAGTAATAATTCATTGCTTTGTATGTACGATCAGGCGTTAGCTACTATAAGATGATAAACTGCGCCATCAATTTCGAGAATGACGTCACAAAGTTTTTAGTACATACATCTCATCCGTTATTTTTCATCGATGAGCGTGTTTACACTTTGACGATCTTTCATCGTTTAACGTTCGAAATGGGAAATAGTGGAAAAGAATTGGATTTCTGTTTTATATATATCTCTGTTTTTTAGCGATCGATGTTTCCATCCGTTTCTTTATTTATCTTTCTCCATCATCTTCGTTGTTGTTGTTGTTTCACGTGTCATAGGAAACGTTGAACCAATTTGACACGTTGTAATGCGATCTCCACCTATACTATGTCCCGAGGTTAAACCGAATGAAAACCATATGCGGTTGTTTTTTGTTTTTTTTAATTTTTGAAATGGAAACGTTAGTCATTTTGTTTTATATATATTTATTTTGTTTTTTGTAGTTAACATTGTAATTAACGTGTATCGTCATGGTTCAAAAATAGGCCTACTTTAAAACGTAATTTACAATCTGCTGACCTATACACGTTCAAACCAGGTCATGTTTATAAACTTGTGGTTTCTATTTCAGTCGACTTTGTACTTTAACTGTGACTAATGCACAGAGTGGACCAAAACTGACGCACTCCTACAACAATTTTCAATATTGTACAAAATCACGTATAAAGGTAGTACAGTTTTACAGAATTGCTAAATCTACAGGGTGACATAACTACGGGTATCTTTTCGAAAGTCTTAATTTTGGACTTTGTACTTTAACTCTGACTAATACAGAGTGAGCCAAAACTAACGCACCACCCACGGCAATTTTATACGCTTTTATATTCGCTTCACGTGCGAGTGATTTTATGTTTTTGTGAGTGAGCTGGGAATTGAGCGTATACTTCCATCTACAGACATTAAGTATATTGTATAGTTCATCGGATCAAAATTGGCATAAAGTGAGAACCGCGTAAATTTAAAACCGTATTAAGTCCAATGAAAACAAAAATTTCACAAATCGAATGAAATATTTGCAGAAATTGAAAATGGAATTACTGGAAACTCGATTATCACATTACTCTAAGATCGCGTTAACTTAGATTCGCAAAAAAAAAAAATCGGAATTCCGCATTTTAATGTATTTGTTTTCTTATTGTAAAGGTAACACAATTTCTGCAGAATTGCTAAACCTACAGAGTGACACAACTCTTTTTTGAAAGTCGGGTCCTCTTTTTGAAAGTCTAATTTTGTTTTATTGGGCCACCCTGTATTTAACCCCACTTTCACGACTGTGTATCCAATTGCTCGCGTGCACACACACACAGACAAAGTGTAAAGAGAGTCACCCAATCTCTTTTTTGGCTTTCTAAAAACTCTTTCTCTTTCTATCTTTTTTGTTTCTTTACGTGTCATTTGATGTCTTGCGACACCTAGTGGGGGTTTTTCTTTCCCCCAAGGGGGTAAGACATCTCGATTCCCTCTTTATCGTGTGGTTCGTCTGTCACATTTTTGGACACCCTCGAAGAGGTGTAAAGTTCCAACTCCATCAAAAGAACCCTTCTTCTTGTTGCAAAAAATAAATAAAACATCCCTATCGATTTTATTGTGTGTTTGAGGTCATCGTCGACTTGTCACCAAATACGAAACAAGTTTGAAACTTTTCTCTCTTTTATTTTTAATTGTAATGAAGTTAAGTTGTGGTATATCTCTCGCTTCAAGTACCGGGTGTTTAAAAAAATGACTATGTAGCTCGTCGTTTCACTCTGTTTCGAATTATCAGCATCACTTGTCACCATGCTGATGGGAGCGTGAAAATTTCAGTGAAGTTAACCGCTCACATTTTTGGAAACTCGAACTGAAAGTTAAGATTTCACCCTATATATATATAAGACTGTATTATTAGTCTACGTTATATGAGGTATTTTAGGGGAAGGAAATAAGTATCTCATATCTTAGTAAGTTGCAAGTAAATTGATACAAGGCTAAAAAAAATACAAGACGGTTGTGTGGGTAACCCAATAGTGGCAATTCCCATACTGTCTTTATTGATTTTCCCTGACCACTTGGATCTGATGACTAACACTGTTGTTGTTGTTGTTAGTGTTATTATAAGAGTTTGGTGTGAAACCAATCGATAAGTTTCTTCGTGGAATGCAATAGTGGTGTAATTTACTATACTGTTGTGTAATTCGATTCTTTTTAGATTTGTATATAAAATGCGGTTTCACTACTGAACACTGTAGTTAGTGTAATGTAATCGAAGTGCGACACAACGTTTTTGTAAGTAATGTGCATTTATTAAGATTTTGTTTATGTATATTTTAGATGTTTATTCTAAAATTATTTAATAATATTTTTTTTACAGTTTTTCAGTTTTCTTATAATTATAAACGTGTATGATCTCTATTTATTAATTATTATATTCTTTACTTTATTTGTGAGTGAGTTTGTGAGCTGTGAATTGAACGTATCTATACAGTCGTTTATGAGGATATATACTGTACATCTACCAAAAAAACGCATAAAACGAGAACCGCGTTGAGTTTTATTCACATAAATAAAAAACCGTAAGTCCAATGTAAAAATCGCATATATAAATAAATAAATCGCAAATTACAGAAATTAAAAATGAAATTATTCAAAACTCGCATAAATCAAATATCGAATCACTCAACGATTGAATAAATTCGGATAATCAAAATTCGCATAAATCAAAACAAATCAAAAAATGGAATTGCTCAAAATATGCATAAAAATTGAATACCGAATTATTCAAAATATTGTATAAATTTTAATTCGCATAAATCGAACAATGCAGAAATCAAAAATGAATATTTTTTTTGCGTTGTGTATGTATTTATTTTTCAATTTCATATTCCAAAAGGGATAAAAGAGAGGTATATCTGTATATGACAGTAGGTGAAGTATATAAATAGTACGCTTAAAAAGCATTATTGACGTACTTGCTTTATTATATAGACCTAATATAAATTTGTAAGTACTGTAAGAATTTTTTGGGTATTTCTAAGAAATTATAAAAAATTATTTAATATTTTTTTTTACATTTTCAATTTTCATATGATTGTATTATTTATTAATTTTATCATATAGCATTATGTTCAAAATTAAACCGAATTTTGTATTGACGTTTGCTGCTCTTTGTACACCATACTCATACAAAATCTGGTTCAATTTTGACTGTCTCATTCAAGATGTATCTAAAAAAGTCTAGTCAAATTTTAACCACAGATGCTACGCATCAAACCAAAGTTTAAAAATATACATAAACATGGGTTCCAAAATATTTTCCTTCTGAGATAACAATCGGTGAAGTCACGTGATTTTATTAGCTTATTTAATTTGCTGTAGGTATGCAAATGAGAAATGAGTATGCATTTCCGGAGCCACGTTTATATGGATTAATTTTGTTTTGATACGTAGCCTATGTGGTTAATATTTAGACATGTTTTTGGAAACCCCCTGTACATATATATATTTTTTTTGGACTGTATTGAAGTCTCGAATGTGTTTCATTAATTCAAAAAACTTTCTGAAATTAATTAAATCGTAATTCATTTTGTTCAAAAAAAGACAGAAATTGTGTGATTAGGAGTTCCTGATCATCATTTTCATTTCGCTAATAATTTTTTTCTTGTTTTTAATTAGTACTATACTAAAAAAAAAATGTCCTTTACATTTTTTAATTAACATGAAATGGTAAACTCGATATTTTTACCACAAAAAAGTGAAAGAAACAAAAATTGGTTTTTTACTTAGTCAAATTTCATCTGAAAAATTTACAGTTATTATTTTGGGTAAATTTTTACTTTAGCTTGGTGGGCGGAGTTTAGGAAAAATATCGTTAAGATAAATGAAATATTTTAATGTTGTTGTTGTTTTTACATAACCTAACTTAGTGTCTGGACGTAGATACCAGCTTAGATTAATTAGAAAATACAACAACATTAAAATATTACATTCATCGTAACGTTATTTTTCCGTCCACCAACCTAAGAAAAAAGTTCACCCTTATTTTATTTTACAAAGTGTCATTATAATTTATTACATTTATGTTTTATCTTTATTTCAGGTAAGTGAAATTTGGATATTTAATTGGATTTTGAAAATGATAAAGAAATCAAGTCAACAACTCGGTGATCAAAGATAAGTTTTTGTTCCGATATTTATCCTTAGTTGATACTGGGTTATAAAGGGTATGCCAAAAGTTTCCATACCTAGGTAATGTGCTTTTCGTCAGAGATCATTTAAGAATTATATTTTTTTTTTAGAATGATTGAACGTATACAGGGTGTCTCAAAAATCTTCATAAATAAGATTTACCACTTTTTTGAAAAATGTGTCGTATCTATAGTCACTAGGAAATGCCTAGAAATGTTGTTTAAGCTTGTAATTGTTTAATATACGTCGGTTTTATATATATATATATATATATATATATATATATACATACATACATA
>JAQIWH010008130.1:0-10606 GCA_034695005.1 Cryptops parisi | reverse complement strand
TAATTCAACTATAGTTAGATAATCAATTTCATCATTGCCAATGAATCTATATTACTTTTACGTATTTGTTTATTTAATTAGGGGTCCCCCGTGCCCGTGCTTCTGCACGGGGTGATCTCTAGTTCATTCTAAATGAGAAACTACGTTGTTTTTTTTTCTTCAATTTTATAAACATTGATAAGCGAGAAGTGAACTCAGTGGTTAGTATAAAAGTTTACAAGTTTATTGCGCTCATATGAAGGTGAACAGTATAACAATACAGACAAACAAACACCGGCATGGTATTGTAACCACGGAAATTTTGAACTAAACTCCGTGTTTATAATCACGTTGCTTCGCAACATTTGTTTGTGTTTTGACTCATGTTGATATGGAAACGTACACAACCATAAACAGTATATAGTGAGTTGGTCTCCAACATTCATTGTTATCAATTGACATCGTTGTCGCGTTTCTTGGACAAGGTGTGTACAGTACTGTTGGGTTTAATCTGCTGTTTTCTGGCACCATTCGGGGAGATATCCAGGATCACATATTATATAATAAAATATAATAAATAGCCATTTTTTTACTCGTGGGAATATTTCAAATAATAAATTAAATGTGCATAAATGAACGAATTTTATAATCCTGATCAATGAAAAACAGCTGTTCTGTAAAAAAAAAAATTGTTTTGTTGGACGACTCTTCCTATTCCAGGATGATGCTATTAGAGAGGCCTAGTTTTCAATTTCGGCTGCTTTAATTCACATCGATCGGACATAAAATGAAAATCCTAAGCCTTCCTCCATTCTGTCTAATGTGTGTTTTTAATGGTTTGTCAACGGGTGACAATAAAATTAAACAATTACTCAATTCTCAAACTGGAAAACTCCTCTCATTTGAACAACGACGGAATGGTAAGTGATGGAATTGAAATAAATAACGAAAACTCTGTCGGCTGCAAAATGATTCATTTCGGACGGAAATAGTATATAAGTGGGGAGAAAACAAATCGATGCATCACCAGTCTATAGTAATGGTTACTCGAAAATAAAGCTATAAAGTTGTTCCCTTAACTTAGAAGTGTGTTTCGATCGATTTCGATTTCGACCGTTGAGCAGGTTTCATAGGGTCATAAAATTTGGGCTCATCGCCCGCAATAAAATAAGCGCTCTTTTGCCATCGAAAACGGTGAGTTATTCGTTATTAAAAGCAAGGTCGAGCGGAGGAGAGATATGCAAATGGAAGAGCAAAGCCCTTCGAAAACGAGGTTGTTATGAATGGACGCAAGAAGATTTCTCCAACGATGACCGCAATAGGTGGCGAATAATCTACTCCTGTCACACTAATGATCGTTCAGCCCCACGACTACTGCTCATCCATCTTTTCCACTTTTCGCCTTCTGTGTAACTGGTAAAATATTGCAGGTTAAGGAAAAAGGTGATACATTATAAAAGTAACCCACTTGCAGTTCAGAATTTGAGGTTAAGTGTTAACAGGCGTAATTTTGACATACCCTGTATTATCTGCTTGGATTATACAATTTGTATCTGTCACTATTCTTATTGTCTTTTAGAAATAACTGGCTTAGTACAACAATACTGTACTGTTCTATTAATTATGGCGACAGTACACAATAAGAATGTTTTTGTAATTGTAATGCTAATAAAGTTGTAAATTTTTTGTTTTTTTGCACTAAGAAAATTGTGCATATTTTCATGTTTTTAGTGCATATTTTGAAGGTTTTTAGTGCATATTGGCATACATATTTTACATGTTTTTTAGTGCATATAAATCCGAGGTTTACTAATGACCATTGGAATATATTCTTACCACGAGGTCGCAGACAAGCTGACACCCTGTGAAGGAGTCATGTGATTGCTTCACTGCCTAAACAACTGCTTATGACAACAATTACCATCTAGCGTACTACCTACCAAGAGCTGTTCACGTTATAAATTAAGCAAATTCTAAAAAAAGTTAAATCATAACTGATATTGGATTATTATAAAAAAAATCAACTACAATAGTAAAATTATTATTACTCAAAGGGTTAGTGAAATTTAAATATCCATTCAATATATGTACTGTATTAACATAATATTGACATACCCAGTATATTAAAATAAATGTATATAGTTAGAGAGTTAAAAATTAAAAATAATTTGACACGTATTTTAAAGCATAATTTATGACACGAATAACTATAACACGAATAATTCTTTATAACTATGCAACACACTAACAATGGTGACAAGTACAACTGTATAATTTGAACAGAAGAAATTTAAAATAAATTAATAAAACTCGTGTAAAAAATAATTGTAGGTGACACCACAAATAGTTGATTCTAAAGTATGTTATCTCCAGTCAACATTTTCAACAACATTTATAAAAGAAATTCTTTTCACGGACCGAGATTCAGAGATTCTTGTCAAACTCAACAAATCAAATTACATTTTAAGTCAGATTTTACTTAAAAAAATTGGTGAACTTTATTAAACAAATATAAAGTTATGCCTAACCACATCTCTAGGTTATGAATAATAAACGAAAAAGAATTGGAAACAAAAAATAATTTTGTAGAAAACAATTGATAAAGATGACTGGTGAAGAAATTAATTAACAGAACTAACACACAAAAAAACACTTTCGTCTTCAGCAAATTTCGCCGCGTTTCGAAGTTAAACACGTTAATAGTATAAAAGAAAAATTTAGCTGCGGGTTACGAAAACCATTTTTTATATGAAATATTTTGTTATAGCAAATCAGGTTAAAAAATTTTATCATAGCTACAAACTTTATTCAATATATACTATACCGGTAATCGTCTTTTTTATAGGTTAATGAGTTTTTTTCATTTAATTAAACGTCAACAACCTTCAAGCTTCTAGTGCTTACTGCGTCTTTCTTTAGATTTTGCATAAATGTTTTTCTTTATTTAATAATAGAAACGAGAAACAACTGTTTGAAATCAATATTGATGTTTTCACGTCTAGCAGTTATCAGATAATATCGGTATTTTGATTTAAAGTTTAAAACTATTTAAAAGAAATAATGCAACATGATTCTTATGGTACAAAATACCCAGTACGGAGTGTAGTGTAAAAATAATAAGATGGTAAAAATGTTCAAAATACATAACACAAATAGTGTTTTGTTCGTGCAAAAAAACATTTAGGGTGTATATGTCGTACAAAGTCCCTGGATAATTTCTGTTCTCATTTGGTTAAATTAATAAACAGTTAGGTTTACAATTTCTGTGTAATACTACAGTACCGGGTACTCACAGATTACCGTAATGTTTTAATCCACAATTAGTCATTTTATGCAAACTTCATTTACTAACGAATAAAACAAAAAGTAGATAATATTTACATGTCACGGTTTAAAGTGTTTTTGAAAATCACTTCTGTACAAATAAAAATACACATCGGAGCCATCCTCCATAAAAACAGTCTTGTTCTACTGCCACCATTATCATTCTACACAGTCGGTTCAAAATCGATGCCTATCCCACTTTCTTTTGCAGATTTTTATCTTTCTCTAAACTTCGTTCGTCAAAACGAGTTATAGAAGAGCACATTGCATTTTGGGAGTCTAGCACGTTCTAGTATCGGCAGTGTTATCAGATTGCACCGCCAGCCAGCGGCACAGATGCCTTTTTTTCCCAGAAACTGCCTTTACCCCCTTCGTCTCTCTCTCTCTCTCTTTCTCTGTTTCTCTACAGCCATCACTAAGACCTCAAACCTCTACCACCGCCACTACCACTACTACTACTACTGATACTACCTCTACGAGTTAGTACCTTGAAACAGAAGCCTAGCCAAGTTTTCTTGGACTATGGAAGAAAGCGCGAATCCATCGGGAGGAATCATGGTCCGAGCCCGATGGGAAGCAGCTCGAGGGGAACTAATTGTATCGTCTGGAAATGTTCTTCCGTCCACCACGTGAAAATCCAATAATGGGAGAACGATCGCTTTTTGACGCATCAGCAAACGACCGTTTCCAGTTGGTGAAAAAGAAAGGAGAGAAAGACAAGGCCGAGAAGAGATGAAGAAGAAAAAACCGTTATACTTTCTCTATATTATATCTCGCTTTTTCGTTGGTGCAAAACGTATTTCAACCTACGGTCCAATGACCCATCATTTCCTAGTGTCAACGTTCCCCTAAAATCATCGCGACTCTAAATATTGCCTGCTAAGGGATAAACGACAGCAATAACAATTACACCCCAATCGATGGTTTCCTTCTTCTTACATTACTACCTTTGTAGTAAACAAACCATCATCATTATTAACGTGAATGTAAGGTGTATCACTCGCTGTCGGCCCCTGATTTTCTCTCATAACTTGCAAACCAATGGACGTCATTTAGTATAATTTGATACATAAATACTTTGGTGTACGAGAAGCATAATGAGCTTTAAAGGTATTGAAAGTGGTCGCCATTAGCATAAAAACATGTCTGCACACACCTCTCCATGCTACGAGAGATATTCACTAACACATCTGTGAGCAACAGCTTCACTTTTCCGCCGAATGTTTCAATTCCATAAGCGTCTCCGTGGCTTGTTACGATACACTTTTTCTTTGAGTATGTGCCATAGGAAATCCGGTGGGACAATGTCGTCCAACTGATTCACATATAAGATGTGTTGGTAAATACCTCGCTTAAGATGGAGAGCGTGTGTAGGCATGTCTTGATGTTATAACTCTCAAAACTTGTAACATGCTTCTCATACACTAAGATATTTCTGTGTTAAATTGCGCTGAATGAAGTCCATTAGTTTGAAACTTATAAAAAAAAAGCTAAGGCCGATAAAGAGTAGAATACACTGTAATACCAAGCAACTCAAACGAGTCCTTGTAGGACGTCTCGTAATTACTCCGACATTTAGTCATCACAAAAAATAAATATATTTTGTATTCCAAGCAAATAAATTCTTCGCATTGATGGACAACTTATTTTTCTCCCATTGAACAAAACTTCAACACGAGAAAAAATAACAAAAAAACAAAACACATTCACGTTCCGATTTGCCAGAAGTGATTAGAGCTTTCATTTAGCTTTTTAGAACGACATTTCCCTCCTTATTCAAAACTCCATGTGGGAGTTTTTTGTTTTTTTTTATCCCTACTAACTTTTTTCTTCTTGTTTTTGCTCGTTGCTTCTTAGCTTTGTTTGATGAGAATCGCTTCTTTTTTTGTTTTTTGGAAAACGCGTTTTAAAGGACCATTCCCTTTCCCCTCACTCGTTTTTATCATGAACCTTGCCTCTTTCCACTTTAATAAAAATGCTAATGGGAAATTCTAACAGAATTCATTTGTGTGTTGAAGCAAATAACAATAACGGCCAGCAAACTCTAGCAAGCTTAAAGAAGGAAAAAAACAAGTTTCCCCTGTGTGTGTGTGTTGGTACCCCTCCCCCCTTGCCCTAACTCTACCACCATTGAGCATGATTAAATTTCATGCTTGGCAATCAAATCAAGCAGAGACGCAACGGCCCCCGAAACGGCCACCGCTTTAATCACCTTCCCGGAAGAAAAAATATATATAAAAAAAAGGGGGAAACCACTCCATCTTTACCATCGAAATGGAGGATCAAGTATCCCTTTTATTACCTACGCTCGGCTTATTAATTGAAACGAACACACTCGTAAATTACGACAAATAACCTCCACCCATCCCTACCCATAAGCACTTTGTAGCTACTCGTCTAAGGAAACTGCCACAAATGTCTCCACTTTCCACCAGACACCAACTACTACTACTACTACAGAGAGGAAAAAAGTTTTCCCAACAGTAATTTCTTTTTAAAATTGTGCACAGCTGTTGTTGCGCACCACCACTTCATTCTGTTGTCAACTACATTTTGACATAAGAAATTTCTAAAGTTTACGACCTGAACTAATCTTGTATATACCTAGAAAAACCCAATATAAAATAGAATACATCATGTACTATGCAAAATGCTGACTAAAATTAAAGATAAATTATACACCCAATAGCAAAATTGGACAAACTTGTGAAAAATATACAAAATGGTGAAAACTGACTGTATGTTGTATATTAACGAACAAACGTACACATAACTTAATGTTATCATACGTTTTATATTAGCTTCATTTATGAGTGATATTGGAATTACTACCATTTACAGTTGTTTATGAGACTATACTGTATAGTCCAATGCACCAAAAAAAAGCATAAAACAAGAACTGCATTTGTCTTTCGTATAAATCAAAAACCGCATAAGTCCAATGTAACAAAAAAATCGTATATATTAAAATGAATAAAACGTAAATTGAAGGTTTGCCCGAAATAACGTTGTATGTTACAAAAATTCAATATTGATATTATTATTTAATTTTAATTTAATTTTTTTTTTAATTTTATTTTCTTGCGTCCCATCGAGACATAAGCAAAAACCAAAGACAAACAAAATACATAAAAAACAATAAACACATCAAAACTGTGAACTACATGAAGAAGAAAACATGACGCGAAATGAAAGGTAACAAAAAATGGTAAAACAAAAAACAACTCAATACTTATTACTAAATAAAATATGTTTTTTTAACAACTTTTTAAAATGGTGACATGAAACTGAGCACTTTCTCTGCATACAGGTAAAAGCTAATTTTCTAATATAAAATGGTAAAGCATTCCAAACACTAAGTACATTAAAAGGAAAACGATTAAAACAATGATTAGGTACAATGTGATTGATGATAATTTTAAACCTTTTGCATTGGCGGGTAGCGGGAGAAATCGATACATGATCTGTTAAAAAGTGTAGTGGATGGGAAGAGAAGTCGCATACCTTTTGCAATCTCGAGCAACTTATGATAAAAACAAAGGTGGGAGATTGTCATAATGCCTTTGACTTTTAAAAAGGATGAAATTGAGGTGTAAAGGCTAAGTTTAAAAATGGTGCGTATGATCCTGTTATACGAAACGGTTAGACATCTTAGTCTGTACTTAGAAGCATCGGACCAAATGCAAATTGCATACTGTAAAATGGATGTAACTTGGAGGAATCTATGACTTTTGGAACCTACGAGAGCGTTCTATGACTTAACCATTGTCGTACTATTTTGAAGGTCAAACTTGATGTGATATCAACTATGTCACTATGAAAGACGGAATAGTTCAACGTCTACAAGTAGGCCTATATGACCACAAAACGGTGACCACTATACTAAGTGTAAATGTTAAAGTAAATACCCGAAATCGCTTAAAACCGGTTTTCTTAGTCCAAACTACATTTAACAAAATTCTTTGATCAATTTCTGATTTCATTGTATCTTGATCTTAAGGATTGTTAGAATAAAATAATTCTACTATTACCTAGTCAAAACTAGAATTTAAATTTAAGACTAGTAACAACTAAATGATCTTTCCATCGAACTAACCTGATCTAAACTAACCTAACTAATCTAATCTTAATGTTAGATTAGTTAGCTTTGTTATGATAGATACGTTTAGATTAGGTTAGGTTAGGTCGATGAAAACTATTTAATACTCGTTTTCATTAAATTAACCTGACCTAAGCTAAACTAACCCAACTAACGTAAACTTGCCAAACTAATTTAACCTAAAAAACAAAGTTATTTTTTAGTTAATACTGTTTAATAAATGTCTCTGTGAATTCTAGTTTTGGCTAGGCAAAAATAGAATAAAGACCTTTGCTAAACCTAGTTTGGAAAAACAGGTTTTAACCGATTTCGGGTATTTACTGTAACGTACACATGAAACATAGACAATGTGGAGATGCACATTTGCGTACTAAGTTTTTTCATATAAGTTAGGGCCACTCGGATGTATAATTCACTTTCTGGTCTATTTGTGCAATAAATACGGTGACAAAACCTGAATGACTCAGGGTGATCTTGAAGTAAGGTACTGTCCGCTTTAACGTTAAAACACTTGAGTATACATTTTGTTTCGTATACTGTATAGGTATATTGTTCCGTGATTTCGTAAACTAACAGATTTCACGCTTCAACATATTTTGTTTTTAAATTAGGTGCACAAATGTGATTAAATTCCACATAGGTTATTAAATAAATAAAATCCTGTAGTATTTTTTTCCGCTTTGCAGTATAGACTGCGACGTTCAATCCAGATTTTTCCCCTTCTCATTTTTATATGCATTTCTGGCATTTTTCAAGTGGCTTAGAAAACAGCTGACGAGTTGAAGCATTAAACCAATCTCGAGAGATAGAATAATAAAAAAAATTGGGGTTTAAAGGGTTTAAAGTCGAACCTCAACTATCAAGTTACAAGCTGTTACTACTCCTGCTACCGATTTGCATTTCAACTTAGCTTCATTACAATTTATTTTTCACACATTGACAACCGTTTTCTAAGTTTAATACAGTAAATTGTTGATTTTTTGTTCCACTGTTTGGGACAAAATCTTGTCATCATTCTATGGTGACTAACATAACATTTGGTGATTTTGTTTGCTAACATTTATAGTAATTTTAGCAATGCCTCGTCAAACACTGGTCCTAACTTTATAGAATTAATCATTATGTCAAATTAATATAAAGTTTTAATTCTGGTGAAAATCAAACGGCAGCAGCCATGTAATTATGTTAGTACTGTGACTAACGTAACCATTTTGCAACTTCTCAATGTTTATATGCACATTGGTGGAATACTTTTTTGAAACTAAAATTCATATTTACCTATGAATAGATGTGTTATTAGTACGTTACAATCAATCGTTCAAAATCATATGGAACATTAAATTATTATTTTTTTACAAAAACTTTAAGTTCAAAAATGTGACTAACATGACTTGCAAAATGAGTGTACCGTAACAAAACGAACCAAATCTTGTTGAGATGACGCTCAACTTTTTGTTAAAATGATATTATTTAAATTAATATGCAAGTGTCAACTCCACAATGTTTACATAATAATTGTAATAATAATTATTAATGTAATTTGATATATCACAAAAATTTGTTTACTTGGAAAAAAATAGATATTTTTGAATCACACTTTCATGGAATTACCTCATATACAAAGTAGGCCTATAGTGTTCAATTGAAGGCTTGTCCGGAATAAGGTGGTATGTTACAAAAAATTCAATATTGATATTAATATGGAAAACTGTGCCTCATATATGGGCATAGTCGTCGATAGACAAACTTATACCTACCTAAAACATACATATATCACTTCGAAATTGGGCACCTAATAGGTGACAATCAATGTGTTGCTGAATACTTTTTTGTCATTTACTCAAAACTATGAATTGTTACATGCAACGTTATTTCGGGCAAGCCTTCAATTATACAGTATTATTATATCAACTTTTTTTAGAAAATGTATATATTTTTTTAGTAAAAGTTTTAGTAAATGGCGTGACTCATTATTCGGGGTAATGTTATTTTTTTGTGAGTTTAAATGTATAGGTTTTTGTTTTTGTACTGTCATGTGTTGAGAGAGAAGTGACTTTAATCGAAAAACCTGCACCTGCCTCGATGCGGAGGCTTCATTGCGTTGCACTTGTGTCTGCAGTGAAGACAACGCTTTGGCGGGACTTTCGATCCGAACCCGAGCGCAATCGATCATGTAATACTTATAATGTACACATCTATTATTTACACTATATAAACTTTTCTTTAACGAACGTTTAATAGAAAAATCACTATATCAATCAACGTCATTCCATCTTAAATTATATAACGATATCACATTTTATTTTTTGTAAAAAATGGAGTATAATAATAAATAGTGTAATGTGTTTATTTTATATATCTATCTATACAGTACTGTATATAGTATATATTGACGGGCATTTGTATTTATATATATTTTTCAACGTTTACAGTTTCAATTTTAAAATTTAGTCCAATTTAAAATGATTGTACAGTATATGGGTGGTTCAGATTTTTAGAAACGTCATTTAGTAATATTTATAATATTCTGTATTATGATAAATATAATGTACATTTTGAATTTATAATTAATTATCAATATTATTATAAATAGTCATAATTAAATACAAATACTATTATCAATATTTATATTTAATTATAGATATTATAAATAAAAATAATACATATTCAATTTTTAATATGTTGTATATGTTACCGGCAACGTTTACCAAGTCAGGCATTATATACAAAACTTGCTCTCTTTTAGCAAGTATGAAATAGCATCTTGTAAAGAACGGATTATGTTACTTAAAGTTAGTTTAGGATAGTTAACAATATTTTCTCTTTAAAAAACAAAACAACAGTTAAGATTACATTTAAGTGTAAAATTTAAATTTACACTTTTATAACGTAATTATTCCAATGCTAATTCCATACTTTGCCAAACGAGACTAGTATTGTATGCAATGTTTAGATTGTATAAATGTTGTATTCGCTAACTATATATAATTTTAAACAAATTATGAAATATATTAATTTTTTTATCATTAATTTTTTAATTTAAAGAAATTAATTATGCACTTTTAATAAGTTCGTAATGTCATAAATTTGATGTTTGATATTAAAAAATTGTATTATAAATTTTTTTTTTAGGAAAAACATATTCGGTAGTGATATAGTTTATATTTGTCATTAAATATATACGGTATATTAAGTTGCAATTTT
>JAQIWH010008129.1:0-10606 GCA_034695005.1 Cryptops parisi | reverse complement strand
TACCAGCATTCCCTTATTCCATTGTTAACTATTAATATTCATCTTAATTAATTACGTCATTATTTTTATCACTCACAGTAGTTTTGTTGGGATGGTTCAAGAGTCCATTGTTGATATGCAATGTTTTGTTCAAGGAAGTTTTTTGTGTTGTCTTCATTCCACCACGCATGCTGTTTTTGTTTTGGGTTTTTTTTTTTTTTTTGGTTAGTTGATTTTTTTGTTTTTATTTGAAGGCCCGCATTTATAAGAAAAAGGCGTGCAGAATCTTGTATAGTTTGCAATTTAACATCGACCGATTCACCTTGTGGTTTGTCTGAATCCACAACATGTTCCACACAACACAGTCTTTAAAGGTTTGCCAATCAATTGTTTTAAAGTTTAGGGTTGTATTTTTAAAACTTGTGTGACAGTCTTCCACAATGAAACAGGTGTCTGAAAATTCAAGACCAATGGCAATGCATTGATGATCGAGGCCACCCATGACAGAAAAGGTTGGTGTTGATGTTTTGATAGTACTATCGACATATATCTGATCGAGAATATTTGCCGTAGTTTTTGTAATTCTGGTTGGGGTTTGCTCACCTTCTTGGTGAGCACTTCAAACCTTCCATAGTAGAAGTCAACATGTTAGTTAGAATGCTTGGGTGATTAAGAGGGATGTTAAAATCACCTGTTATGACGTTGGTGTTTTGAAAGTTAAAATTATCAGTCATCCAGTCAATGAGTAATTGAAGCGGATAATTTGGTGGTCGGTAAATATTTGTAAATATTAGTGGGTTAGATGTGATAGTGTTATTACTTATACTTATTAGTTGTAAACCCTCATCTGTAAATGACTTATGAATGTTGTATTGAAATTCTTTTTTTATATAAAGAAGGATACCACCACTTCTGGATGGTATCCGACCTTTTTTCCGAATATCAATTCTTCGAAATCAATTCTTCGAAATCAATTCTTCGAAAAATCAATTCTTCGAATAGCTTTTCTTTGAATATCAATTCTTCGAAATCAATTCTATTGTGAAAAATTTAATTTCTCAAACTAGGTTAGGTTAGGTTAGGTTAGGACTAACCTAGATTAGGGTAGGTTAGGTTAGGACTTTGAAGATTAGACTTAGAATTTGAATATTTTGAAGAATTTATCATTCGATGAATTGATCATTCGAAGAATTGATCATTCGAAGAATATCTCATTCGAAAAATTGCTTTCGAAGAATAGGTTTCGAAGAATTGATTTTCGAAGAATTTACCTAGAACCCTTCTGGATAAACGGTCCTGACGTTCAATGATATAGCTTTGTCGATTAAGATATTCATTTGAAATATTCTCCGTTAGCCAGGTTTCTACTATTATGCATATGGTCGGAGTGTTTTTATCTATTATTTGATGTATTTCATCCAATTTGTTTTGTATGGATCTTGCATTTGGTATAATATTTTCAGTTCTATGGGTTTTTCTTTGGCATTAGCTAGAGATACACATTCAAAGGATGTTTTTTTATTCGATTGTGGTCATATTGTGCTCTTATTCTGATAGTTTTTATTTGAATAGGGTTGTTTGTTGTTATTTCCTTTATGTGTTGTTATATTATGTTGTATTATGATCACGACCAATAAATGGTTTGATGGATACGTTTGGGGGCCAATAGTACACATCTTCTCAATCATATTGGGATGATCTTTCTATTGATATGTATAGGTAGATCGATATGGTGCCTCCTTGGGTAATCCACCTCCCTCACTTGTTTACATCCGCACCCTGCTCTGTCATAAAATCCACTAGTTCTTTTGGTGAGAGAGTGTTGAGAAGATTTCCAACGCAGAGGCGAATTGGTGGTGGTTTTCGTATTTTTGTGGGTAATGTCTTTTCAGATGTGCCCCATTGTACTTTTGTTTTTTTTTATTATACCTTGATTTGTTTTGTGCATGGTGACTGTGGTTGAGTTTGGTAAGGTTATATTTGTGAGGACACTGCTTCGTTGTATTTTGTATTCTCCGTTGATTAGTTTGTGTGCGTATGTTGATTTTTCTTGTCCACTATTTCGATTAGTGATTTGTATTGGATTAGGCTGAGTATCCCTGTTCATAAATATGTCCTGTGTTTTGTGTGATGTTACTTGTAGTGTCCTCGTGGATGGCTCCTCAGGTGTTTGTTTTTGCTGCTCGCCTTGTTGTTGATGTAAAGCTGTCTCGGTGTCTGTTAGGTTAATTTCAGTTTTACTTTCATTTTCTCCAATAGTGGCCATGTTTTCAGTTGATATCCAAGAGCCTGTCGCCATTTGTTGGTTGTTTTTTGCATCTCTGTAGAGGTGTAATTGAGTTTTATCTGTTATTGACATGAGAAAATCAGTTTTTTTCTATTAGTAATGTCAACGATTGGCTTATCTTTTGAATTGCTGTTGAGTTGGCGATTGCTGTTTCCATTTCTTTTGCGGTTGATTGATAGGGTTGTGTGGAACTATCCAGCGATAAGTGAAGGTCAGGATTGCTCCCACAATGTTGGTTACAGATGTGGTCTCGATGGGCAGCAATCCAATCAAAACATATTGCGATTGTGTTGATATGTCTATTTAACGTGGTTCTATTTTCTATTGTCGATGATTTTCTAGCTATTATGTTATCTATATGTGTTTTAAGTTCAGTAAACACTACTTCAAAGTCGTTGTCGCTTGGTATATCAATGACGTTCGGGGCTCGTGATTGTTGCTCTTCACTCGCAATCGCCATTTTTATTACATTGTCGCAAGTACTTTTTGTTCCAAAATTGAATTCGAATTTACTAGAATTATCTGTGAAGATAGAGAAATTTTGATTAAAGCAGAACGTCATGGAAACAAGTTTGTGATAAATGGAAATAAAGAAGAAAAATTTCATGAAGAAGTGGCGAATAAAGCTAATGTTTTGACTGAAATCTGGCATAGACAACTAAGTCATCTTGCGAAATAGGCAATGAAAGAACTTTGTGACAAAGAAATAGTAAGAAACTTAAAGATGATTAAGTCAAATAATGTTGAATGTGATGTCTGCATTAGAGCGAAGTTGACAAAAAGTCCATTTGAAACAAAATCGGGAAGACAATCGCAGAAGATAATGGATTTATGGCATACGGATCTTATAGGACCAATAACTCCGACATCTTTGGGTGCTGCAAAGTACGTGTTGACAATTACAGACGATTAGTGCAGAAGAATAATGGTCAGTACTCTCAATAAAAAGACTGAAACTTCGATGAAGAAGCTGAAAGAGTAGATTACCAGGATGGAAAATAAATCGAATAAAAAACTTAAAGCTTTGAGAAGTGATAATAGAGGTGAGTTTATGGTGGATGAACTGGAAAATTGTTTTCTAAGTAAAGGAATACGACATCACAGAACTACTTCGTACGCTCCGCAAAGCAATGGTATTGCTGAAAGGATCAACAGAACGTTGATGGAGATGACTAGAACTTGGCTGTTTGAGTCGAAGTTACCTCATTGTTTTTGAGCGCATTTTCACATACCCTGGTTTATGCAGCAGGGTGTGTGAAAAATTGATGCAAATCTACGATACATGGCTTGACACCAATTGAAAATTGGACAGAGTATAAACCTACAGTTAGTTTTTTGAAGGCTTTTGGCTGCAAAGCTTACATAACAGTGGATAAACCTGAAAAAAAGAAATTCGACCAGCGAGCGAAGGCATTAATTTTTGTAGGATAGTCAAGGCTAAGAAAGGCTTATCGAGTATTTTTGCGTGAAGAGAACATTGTAAAAGAGTCACGAAACGTAAAATTTGTGGAAAATGTCAGTGGTGTAGATTTATTGAAGAAATATGAAAACAAGAACAAAGACGACGATTATATGTTTAAGGAAACTTTTGGTTAGAAGATGAAGACAGCAATGATGAATGCGAAACAAAGAGTAGTTGTACACGAGTTTCGTGTGCTCGTTGAGAAAATGCAGAACCAGACACATGTCAAGTAGATTTTGAAAATCCAAGGCCAGGTTGCAGTGGATATCACCGAACGAATCAAGAACACGAATGGATGGATTTGAGTAATAAAAAGTAGACAACTGTGGACAATAAAAGCCAATAAAGAAAAAAAAAAAGAAGAATATGGATGATTGTTGTATTTGAAAACTGATCAATCAGTTTGTTTTTGTTTGTAAACTGATAGTGAATTAATAGAAAAAAACGGGTAATTTTGTTATGTGGATTTGGAGTATTGTTTAATTCACTATCAGGTTGATCACATGATGTATATATTTGAAGAGTTATTTTATAATGTGGAAGTTTTGCTTAACGTTTTAACAATGGAAGAGATTGGATTGCTGTATTGAAGTAACTAAAGAAATAATATATTTGTGAAAGTAATGCCAAAGAAATCAATTGATGTCTAATGTTATTATCACAAGTCTGTACAAGTTACGTTATAAAGTTATTGTTATTGTTTGATTCAAACCTCGTGTCAAACTTATTAATTACGTAAACGACCCGAACCTCTGGTGTCTACGAGGACAGAATAGACACAACAAAATTCGCTTGTATTGCAGAATAAAGCATGTAAATGAACGTTTCGAACAAAGATCTGTTAGATTTAACCAACATTTTTTAAATTATTCTATTTAAGCCAAATTTGCTTTGTATTGAAGAGTGAAGCATGCAAATGAACGTTTTGCACTGAGATCTGCTTGATTTCACCAAAAATTTTGAAATTATTCTATTTGAGCTGAATTCGCTTTTTATTGCAGTATGAAGCATGTAAATGAACGTTTCGCACTGAGATCTGTTTGATTTCACTACTATTTTTTTAAATTATATTTGAGCTAAATTCGAATATTCGAATTAATTCGAAATAATTCGAATAATTCACCACTTTTTCTCGACTTCGTTATCTTCGGACTCACCTCTTGGCAATTCTTCTGACAATATTACTGTTCTCTACAAGCTTTTTTCCACAAGTAGAGCTTCCAGTCTTGTCCTCCAAATATAGCAATTATTTTCTGTCAGCATTTCTACATTGTAGAGATCTTGTTTTCTTTTCTCCATTATTATTCCTAACTTGGTCGATTCAATTTTTTATCTTTGTCGTTTTTCTTTCTTTATCTTAGATGACTCTTACAATTTTTTTTCTAATCTTCGTGGTTATCGATTATCTTAGTTGGCAAGATTACATAATTTTTGCTACTATATTTGTAGTGTCTATTCTGTCTTCGTAGACACCAGAGGTTCGGGTCGTTTACGTAGTCAATAAGTTTGACACGGCGTTTGAATCAAACAATAACAATAACTTTATAACGTAACTTGTACGGACTTGTGATAATAACATCAGATATCCATTGATTGCTTTGACATGCATTACTTCCGCAAACATATTATTCCTTCAGTTACTTCAATACAGTAATCCAATTTCCTCCATTGTTAAAACGTTAAGCAGAACTTCCATATTCCAAAATAACTCTTCAAATATATACATCATTTGATCAACCTGATAGTTAATTAAACAATACTCCAAACCCACATAACAAATTTAACTCAAATAGAATAATTTAAAATTTTTTGGTGAAATAAAGCTAATCTCAGTGAGAAACGTTCATTTACATGCTTCATTCTGCAATACAAAGCGAATTTGGCTCAAATAAGATTATTTCAAAAGATTTTGTCAAATCTAACAGATCTCAGTGCGAAACGTTAATTTACATGCTTTATTCTGCAATACAAAGCGAATTTAGCTCAAATAATATAATTTCAAATTTTTTGGTGAAATCAAGCAGATCTCAGTGCAAAACGTTCATTTGCATGCTTCACTCCGGAATTCAAAGCAAATTTGGCTCAAATAGGATAATTTCATAAATGTAGGTTACATCTACAACATCTTAATGTGAAACATTTATTTACATGCTTTATTCTGCAATACAAAGCAAATTTGGCTCAAATAGGATTATTTCAAAAGTTTTGGTTAAATCTAACAGATTTCAGTGCGAAACGTTCATGTACATACTTCATTCTGCAGTTCAAAGCGAATTTAGCTCAAAGAAGATAATTTCAAACATTTTTGTAAAATCTAACAGATCTCGGACGAAACCTTCATTTACATGCTTCATTCTGCAATACAAAGCGAATTTAACTCAAATAGGATAATTTTAAAAATAATGGTTAAATCGAACAGATTTCAGTGCGAAACGTTTATGTACATGCTTCATTCTGAAGTACAAAGCGAATTTAGCTCAAATAAGATAATTTCAAACATTTTTGTAAAATCTAACAGATCTCGGACGAAACCTTCATGAAAACTAGCGAAACCTTCACATTATCTTAAAGATCGAACACACTGTATTCCACACAATGCGATGAAATGTATAAAATTATAAAACTATAGAACATAACGAGATATACAATTACATTACTATGGATCAAGGCCTATATGTGCCCATACACTAAACTTTCTAAGATACTGTTATTTTTTTCTTTTGAAGAATATGTTCCATTAGTTTATTTTTAAATATACTAAAATAATATATATTAAATATATATATTATACATCTGCTTTCCCCCCCCCCTTTTTTTCTTTTCTCTTTGTTAATTGGCATTATTTTCATTACTAGTAACAAAGCCAAGAATAATGCAAGTGAATTGATATAATGTATTTAATAAAAAAAAATTTCTGTTTTTTTGTTCAATTCTTTTTTTATAATCAACAAACATCACTTTGAAAATGGAATGAAACATTGCAATCAATGATAAATATAAAATCAACAACACAGCTGGTTCTAAGCTAATGAATGGTTATTGCATGTAAACAACAAAATCAGTAAAATACAGAATCCATTAAATGGAAACATTTGTTATAACGTAAGAGATTTCAAAAACACCGGATAAATTTGTTGTTTATATAATGTTCTAACAAAAATAATGAAATACAGAATTCATGAAATTGAAACATTTTAATCCATGTTTTCCTAATTGTTTTTGAAGATCTTTTATATGAGTTATCTAATTGTTATAAATTGCAGAATCCGCTTCCTTTTCCTCCTCACCAGTTATGAGGAAGAGGTTATTGTTATTGTTATTGTGTATAACAACAACAATAACAACAATTCAACAAACTATAACAATCTAGCAATCTTACTATAACAATTGGCAATTGTTTTTTTAGCAAGGTTGTTTCTAAAGAAACAACCTCGCCAGTAAAGAATTTTTTTACAAGCGCTTGCTTCCTTACCAGCGCCGCCGTATGTGAAAATTCTGAAATAATAAATAAATACTCCAACTGTAGCGAATGTTGCGCAGCAATATGAGCTAAATGAATAAATAACTTTCCCGTTATTTTTGACGGGCTATTTACTAGTAACATAATAAATTTCAAAATACATAATAATAATTTTTAGCAATAAAGTTACTTACAAAATTAGTGGAATACTGTATGTACAAGATTCATGAAATAGAAACATCTTGATTCACTTTTCTTGACTAGTTTTGGACACATTTGTCATGGCATAAGGAACTTCAAAACAAAAAATAAATTTGTTCAACAAAAGATATGTCAACAAAATTATTAACATAACCAGTGAAATTCATAATTCATGAAAAGAAAACATTTGAGTCAATTTTCCTAATTAATTTTGGAAATACTTGGTATGTCATTATGCGGGGTAGCATGTTGAAGATCTAGCCTACCACTAATTTCCGACCATTTTTGGCACCTGAATAAAAACATTTATTTAATTTTGATCCAACGAGATCCCACAAAACTAGTGATTTACAAAACTGACTGATCACTGGTTTATTGTCCTTCTTATGTAAACACCCAAGTTTTAAATCAATGGTTTATTGATAATTTACAAGTCAGTAATTTTAATATTATTTTAGGTGATTTTACTATTCCTTTTAATAACCCTAACAGTGAAGTTAACAATTTGGTCTCTGTTTTGAGTGGTGTAAATTGTTTTCCATACATTTTTTTTTCAACTCGCATCACTTATAAAACCGCGAATAATATTGATCGGATTTTTATTAATCGCTTTTTTCTTTGTTCAGCTCTTATTCTATCAAATCTGCTTGATGCTGACCATCAAGTTATTAGTCAATTTGGACCATCTTGGTTCAAATTCCAAATCATGGAGATAGTCGGGAGAGTCAAAAAAAAAATCATCCTGAATTTTGTTTCTATGACCTAAAAATATTACTTGGATCGATATACATGACAACATGAATATTATTCCTTGTTTTCACATTGACCATAATATGTATTGTTTATTAATTCTTTCTTTGACTGCATCTTTTCCTTGACTGCACCTTTTATTTTCTCATAGTTTGATTTATGTGGTCCGCTCTACTTCTACTAGAAGTAAACATTCTTGGTGGAATCGTGATATTAAAAGACTCTTTTATAATAACAATAATTCTTATAGAAATTGGCTATCTGCACCTAATAACCAAAATTATGATAATATGATTTTTGTTAAAAAGGCTTATAAAAAATCTATCACCGTTGCTAAACGCAATTATGAATTCTGGATCTATTCCAGTCTTATGGCAACTGGTGCAAAATTGCAGGACCATTTCCAAAGTTAGTCTTGACAAATCGAGATGGCATTATATGGAATATATTAGATAGTGTGCAAACCCTTTGGGTTTTGACAATAATGTATGTTTTCCATCTGAAATGTTTTTTGATGTGTCTTCTTCGGAGTTGGATCTGGATAAACACATGCTTTTGAAACGCGTTCAAATAATGAAGCAACATCTTATCTTCTTATCTTCTTATTCATCTTATCCTGACGATCTGATAACTAAACAAGTTGTAATTGAATTGTTTGATATTTTGCAAGGACCCATTATACATCTCTTTTGCCAGATATATCGTGATGGCGTCTATCCTTTACGATGGAAAATAACTTCCATCACTCCTTTATTTAAAGGAGGTGACAAGAAGGCTCTTCCCTCATAATGCGTTTTTGGATTGGAATAATTTGACCACTCGCATTAGAAAATTTGTTTATTGTCATGTATCTAACACACAAAATGATGTAAAAAATTCATAGATTCTTATTTAAATATATAAATTTGAGTAATTGATTTGTTTTCACTGCTGTTTTTTTTAATGTTTTACTGTTTTGATTTGTATTCAATGTTGTCAATTTTAATGTTCTTACTGATTTATAATATTTTCGTGACCTCTATGGGTCAAAAGCAATAAACAACAATAAACAATAACAACAACAACAACAACAACAACAAAAACAAAAACAAATACAAAACTGAAAAACAAGCAATTAGAGCATATCGAACAAAAAAAGCATATCGACTTAGACGAATTACAGTAGCCTATAATAATCTTTTGCGGTTCTTGTTTAATTGGAACAAATGTCAACCGATTACTTATAAGTGTAGCATACAACAAATTTTTACGGTTTAAAAATTAGTTAGATACCACCAACTAAAGTAGATACCTCGACTTTTGTTGAACAGTAGTCACCTTTTTTATAATTTCCGAAGATATTTTAGATGGAATGAGACTGGAAGGTCTCTAAATAGTTTTAAATTTATTATTGATGAAATAACAACCACTTGGTTGGATAACAAATATTCTTTGATTTGTTTTCCATCATGGAATACTCTGCCGATGCGTATACGACGCTTTGTTGTTACTGTTAATATTGGAGAAAAAAAACATTTTCAGCCTTTGATAAAGTGTTAATAAAACACATTTTACATAATGATTGATTTTCTATTTCTGTTTGGTACCTTTTAGGCCTTTCGACCTGTTCTTAAATAAATGAAAAAAATAAAAAAGTTAGCTAGGACAAATAGATTTGTATACAAGTTGTGAACTAAGTATAAAAAGCGATGCAAGCATCTTAAAATTTATGATATTTACTAACTCATTATTAAAAAAAGAAATCCGACAAAGGTAAACCGCAAAACACCAATCAAATGGAATACTTGATTTTTTTAAAAAACATTTTTTGTGATACTTTAAAGTTTACACTTGACGATTAACCACTACTTTATTAGAAAATCAAATAACACATTAAAAAACTACAACTTCAATAAACTGTCATCACATTGTCATCACTATGTATAATTATTTATAATTAAAGATTTATAAGTGAATTTTTTCAGTAAATAAAATTTAATTTTTACAATAATAAATCTGTTTTATTACAATTGGTAATGGAAAAACAAAACTAAGACAAAAATTTCACATACCCTTTTGGGGTAGGTTGAGAAACCATAAAATCTCAAGTGGCTCTCCTCGTTTGCTGATGCAAAATTTTGTGCTGCATTATTATATTTTATAACTATAAAATATAATATACAGTTCTGTACATTGTGTGTAGCATATGATTAGTTGAGAGAACGTTTACTAAGTTAACGATCAATCGCTCACAAGCAACGCAAAACTGATGTTGGTTACTTTTTTTAAATGCATGGAAAAGCATGCACTCTAATGAAATAAATCAACCAATCAAACAGTGGCGAAACTACAAAAATTGGGCCCTAATGCAAGATGAAAAAACGGGCTCCTAATACAAAAGAGTGGATATTCATATCGCCAGAAAAAAATCAATATTTGTATCGATACTTCCTGGAAGTTAAAAGATTTACTCGATTTCTTTTATACA
>JAQIWH010008128.1:0-10607 GCA_034695005.1 Cryptops parisi | reverse complement strand
ATATATATTTATTTTCTATAATATTCAATCGTTCGAACGCTATCGATCGACAGTTTACCCCTCTTCCCTGTTTTTTTTTCATCTCTACTCAGAACCCCCACCCCCCGCACACAAAGCCAATCCTTATTCTCGGTCCGTCTTTATTTTTCAATTTAGCCCCTACTCCCTCATTCTACTTCCTTCTTCACCAATCTTTACTATACTCCCTTCCATTTTTGCTCTCTTCTTCATATATGTATACATATATATTTCTTCCATTTTGCCCCTCAGATTCGTTCATCTCTGTACAATCCCCAGTACACCAATTTTTCTTGACAGCAGCAATCTTTTCCCTTCTTTCATCCCCCTCTTCTTTTGCAACCCTTTTCGGTGCTCCGAATTATTTCACGTGACCGGGCTCATATTTATGAAAATTCAGTGATGAAGCGAAGATCTGGCAGCTTCATTAGCGACTAGGCGAGCCAACTCATGATCACTCTCTCTCTCTCTCTCACATCCATTCATTTCAAGTTCCTTCCTTCCATCTTTGCCACACTTTTTACACATTTCTACATATTTAATACATTTTTTTTACGAAACTTGTGTTTTCCATTGAAAATGTCACAAAAACAAAATCTTAACATTTTTAACCTCTTTTCTTTAACTTACTCTGAGGTTGAAATGATTCAACATCATTGAGCACTTTTCTCGGTAGGTTCCCGATGACCTACAGAGCTGAAATTTCGAACAAAAGCTGGAGTCGTAGAAGATTTTGTTGTATCAAACTTAGACGGATGAAAGTCCAGTCAATTCTGAGATTTTGTCTGTTTTTCCTCAAAAAGTGTTTTCTGACAACATACCTACACAATTTAAACCATCAAACCATTGTTATACACACCGATGAATGCATTTATTTGATTACTAGTAAATAGCCCGTCAAAAAATGAACTCGTTTTTATTAATTTATTGTTTCAACTGATATTTCTTTACAACATTCGTCAGTTATTTTATTGATTTAACTCATATAACTAATAGATTCAACACATATTGGTTCCCAATATTCCGTACAGTCAGAGTGTTGATTTCAGCATTTTCACACAAGGTAGCGCTTCCATAGCTGATAAGGAGGAGCGCTCTAGTCTTTTATTATAAAGATAGTTTACTACTTATAGTTTATGTAAGCAACATTAAAGGTATAAAATCGATCTATCCGAATGAACACTTCACACATTTCTGTTTAAAAGATGTTCAAAAAACGTAGTTTTTGCCTAAACCTCTCTCCGTCAGTGAAAATCTTCCTCAAATATAAAAAAAACTACATTTCTTTCGTATAATTATTTAATTAAATAATAACATTCTCAAACTACATAAAAATAATGTTTGTTTTTCAAAAAGTAAATAAATCATTAAAAAAAAAATAGCATTAAAAAATTTCTATATCAACAAAAAGTGTCTCAACAACCATTCATCATAAGCGTTTTACTTGATTACAAATAATTGTGTTGTAATTATCTTATACAAGTAATTTTCGAGCTATGTAAGAAAACATTGACCACAGTAGCAACTTACCTCGCACTAAATGACATTAAAAACATTTATATATATATTTTTTAAAAATATATGAATTTTTTATTCCGATCATCTCAGATAAACATCACCCATAAAAAATATATATATTTTAAAGCTTTTAATTTAATTGCTACCTTTCAACTCAGTCAATTTTCAACACAATCAATTTCCATTTAAAAGCGTATAGCTTTTGCACGTCAACAACACTTATATGTTAACCTAGTTTTACGTCATTTTTTTATTCCATCTTTATCCCAATTTTTTTATTTAATTCTCTTAAAAGCATAAAAAAAAATGCAATAACTTTTAAAAGCTTTCAATATATTGTTCGTGTAATATAAAGAAAACTTCACTGATCGAACTTAATGAAATATTTAAACTTCGACCAAATTTAAAGGGGATCTCGACAAAAGCTGTTCAAATACAAGCCAGATTTTGATTGAAAAAATCTTTACAAATCGTTACCCCTGTATACATATGCTGTAAATGTATACTGTATATATTTGTTGATTATATAATTTACATATTTTTTTTAGTTATCGTAAATTAAAACTGTCGATCAACAACAACATTGACGGGTAGATTGGCTTTTGAAGTTTCCAGATATCCGGTTTATTTATTAACACCTTCATATAATATTTTTTTTTCTTTAATTGAATAAAAATAATTTAATTTAAAATTTTCATATTCCGAATAATTAATAAAAATTTCATGTTCACATGTTTCATTGTCTAAAATAAAAATATTTTGGAACCATAAGAAAAAATTTGGAGGAAAAAAATAATGGAAATGAAATATATCTATTCATAAGAATCAAGACAGCATATGTTAAAAATGGCTCCTTAGAGATCACTTTCATCGTCTTAAAAAAATTATTTATAAAAAAAAATTGACATTAAAACTTGAGTAAAAAAAAAAAATGTTGAAACTAAAACTGAAAAGAAGTCATTAAGATTCACATCTTAAAACTCGGTTAAAATCACAGTTACGGTACTGCAATCATTACCATTTTATTTTTTTTCAACTTAATTTTTTTCACTTCATCTTCTCTCACTCTCTCATAGAAAAAAAAATAACGACAAATCTAGATAGAAACCGAAGGTTAGAGAAAAAAAATTTAAAAGAAGTTAATTTTTTCCAGACACAAGTCTTTAATTACGACGAAAAACTCCTTTCATGGGACCCACTAGTTACGACTGACATTCAAAAGAAGTTCAATTTTTTTTTATGCAACTAAAAACTAGCGACGCGTGACATTTGAAAGAAATGTTGGAATCAAAACTGGGTATAAAAAAAAAAAAGAGGGGGATGAAAAAAGTGCAAAAGAGTGCGAGTTGGTGACTTAATCCCGCTTATCTCTACGTTGCAACGTTTCGTGTTAATGGCGACCATGATATAATCGCGATGATACCTTTTTTTTTGTGTTATAGACTGCAAGTTCCGCTACAATGAACTGAATGAAACGTTCCTAATCAGTTCTCTCACATGAGCATAACTAAAAAAGAAAATATGTATATACCTATTATTTATTATATACCAGGTGATTCAGAATATCTATCCTAATGTTCAGCATGTAATGAAACATTTTTAATAATAAACTATGGTCCAGAAATACTTCCGTAACGAAATACAGTGGAATCCGGTTATTGTCATCACTTTGGGACAAGTGCGTTTTAATCAGCTGATAACCTTAAACAATTGATAAAAATACATTAAACAGTGAGTTGACCAACTGACTATGTATGATAACAATATCTGTTCATAACTTTATCTGTGAGTATGATAACCGGATTCCATTGTACAACGTAATCGCAAAACTTTTATGACGCATTGGTAATGCATTGTTAAAGAGCAACTTTGTCCCATGCGAAAAATTCCTGAAAAAATCCCATGAAGTGATACATAGGCCCGATATACTGCCTGTATGGTGAATTCCACCGCAGTACATGAACATTGTGTAGGCGGGTAGCAAACCTTGCAATCCGGTCATTGCGAGACGTCTGTTACAAACGTAGAGGGCTCATTGAATGCATCGTGTTTTATTAAGCAACTCGTGCAACGACGCGTCATCAGAACTCGCAGCGACCTGATTGCAAGATTTGCTACTCGCCCACACAACACGCGGATATAAAAGTAAAATGTGATTTGTTTTAGATCAAAATATATTAATATTCAATTAATTAACTACATAATTTTTATTTTTTATGAATGTTTATATTAAATTTAAATCGAACAATTAATTTACTATAAATCTCCCCTATTATTTGGTTGTATCTAAACACTAATTCACGAGACGGAGGCGTCTGTATCATGCGACACGATTTTTTTCGGAACGTTTTCTATGGGAGAAAGTCGCTCTTTTCCGGAACTTCCCTACTTGCCCGGGAAGTTTGTAAAAGAAGTTCTGAAATATCCTGTATTTTCAGCTGGTATAAAGATTTATCACCATCAAAACAATGTACAGCATCACTAAAACGTCATAGAAATTCTCTAGTTTCGTGATGTATCTCGTTACAGAATAATTTACGGACCAACAGTTTACATGTTTCATTATATGGCCTTTGTGACCTCAGTTGAAATAGAAACACTTATTAGGAATAGTTGTCCTAATCACCCTGCATAACTATGCTTTATAACACTATTATGAGAACACTGCAAAGTGAAAGCAGATTTAATAGGACCTCTTGTCTATTATCTCCCAAACATCTCATCAACAATATTCACCATTTCCGATGGAAAAAAATAAGCCACATTTTTACAAATAAAAGGATATCATTGTGTCCACCAAAACTCCCCTTTTTCGGACCCATAGCAACTGGTGCCTTATATACACATACAAAAACCCCAGAAGAAAAATACTATACGTGAAGACGTTATTATCACAGCTGTGCTCGCTGGACAAAAGGATACTTAAAACCTAAGTAGCAGCAATAATACTAATAATAACATGGTATAGTGGTCAGTGATTATGCAAAACAACGCAACATGGAAAAGACCAAACCGTTTCCCTTATTATTTTTTCTTCTTCTTCCCTCGTTCCAATGTGTGACCTTCGACCCTGCGACCGTGTCTTCAAAGGGATTTCCCATCCACCACGTCATGTAGGAACAATAGGTTAGAATTAACCTCCTAATGTTCCCCCCTTTTACAAGAAAGCTTTGAAAGCCTGGTCAAATGAGGACGAGAGAGAAAGACAGAGGGGGAGGGGGGGTAAAAAAGACTAAAAAAGTTGGGATTAAATGAAGATGCTAAGAGAACAAAAGAGCGTTGAAAAGGGCTGTTGCAAGGAAGAGAAGGATTTAGCAATTAGCCATCTTAAAAGGATATACACGAGTCGAGGGATAGAACCTCATTTCCTGGTTGGGGGTTATACTCCTCATATACCATAAACACAACGCAAAACTAGGAACATTATAGTTATAACACTTCTATAACGTGTTTTTTTATGATAAAAACTTGTTAAAGTGTACATATTACAAATAAGAATTTTCAGTTGACCCATTTAATACGTGTTCAAAATTGAACCGGATTTTTTTCACATTATCTACAATATCCGAAAATCCGGTTCAAATTTGAACTACCAAGGTAGATTGAAATTTAATCAGCAAATAGTTACGTATATCCTATCAATTATCAGCTATCCTCTATTATAGGCTGATTCCTTATGTGCCATTTTATACGATAATAAATTCTGTCAGATACTAGTTATATAATAGAATTTTATGCGATTTTGTGTGGTGATGCAAAAGTAAACTGACCTAATTGCTGAAGTTGTTTTTTTTATATTTTTGCTTCATAAGAATTTTGAAATATGCGATATTTTATTTAAGATTTTTCGAATAAGTAATCTCGCATAAATCAGAAGAATCTTCAAAACAAAGTGAGCTGAACAACCGAGTCAAATAGATTATTATAACACTACGGGAGCCATGCAAATTGCGCTGTCGGTTCTAATTCTGTGGTTAATTGACCACTGGAAGTTGGCTAACTGCTGTTCACTCATTACCATAACTTATAACTCAAAGCAACACAAATTTCACTACCAAAGACAATTTATCCTTATTACACAAGAGCTCGGTATATTTCAGGAGAAAAATTAATTTTGAAATTGAAATAACGCGTCATTTAAATTTTACGTCTGTTTGTTTGTGCGCGCATGATAAAAATAAAACTAAACCTATCTCCACAAAACTTGGCATCTAAATTCAGGTTGAGTCAGGAATGAACATAGACTATTGTCTATATTAACATGTTTACTAAGAAGCTGAAAAACACGTTTTTTCTACACCCCCTCCTAAATTGGCTAATCGGAGAAACTTTACAACTGCCTTATAAATTCTGCGTTTCTGAGTTTCCCACTGTATACAGTATATTATATTCTTAACACAACCTCGAAATAGTGTGACTCAAAAATCTTATCAAAAAATGTGCATAAATTTATAAATCAAAATTATTCATTTCTATACTCTTTATACTGTATTAGCTTCACTTGTGAGTGAGTGAGTTTGTGAGAATTGAAGATATGCTGTTATCTACAGTGAAATATGCCGTATTTGTATAGTCCAATGTACCACAAAACGCATAAACGAAAACCGCATAGATCAAAAACTGTATAAGTCCAATGTCTTGGAAATCAAAAATGTAGTAATTAAAAACACGCATAAATTGAATATCAAATTACTCAAAAGTTGTGTAAATTGTTAATTCGTATGAATCGAAATTCGCATAAATCGAAACATACAGAAATCAAATGTGGATTTTTTGCATTTAGTATATCTGTATACGACAGTATATCCATATATGACAGTACTTGAAGAGTATGCTTAAAAAGCATTTTTAATGTACTTGTTCTGGTCAAACTTTAAAGCAGACCTCGGACATTGAGATTACATGTATATATTTTTTGAATCCGATAAACACAAAACGACAACATAATTAGCCTCAAACGCAATTTCACCTGCAATAACAACAACAAAAGGACCCAATTAAAAAAAACCGATTTTCAATTTATTAGACAACCGTGACGTTGTGTCTCCCTTAAAACATGACTTAAAATGGAGGGCGACCTTTATCCATTGTGTGTCTACAATATTACAATATACCAGTTGTTGTTGTTATTACTGTTGTTGCAATATTCAACAGTGGAACAAAATGCGTTCACCTCCGATCTAGGGGATCGGCTTGATTATTAAAAGACATTAGTCTCGTGCTTCGAGTCCTGGGATGTAAGTAAAGGCGACCGCAAGTGTAATTAGTCCTCCCACAAGGTCTGGCCCTCGTAGCCAAAATGTGGCTGGGAATAGTATACGAGAGGCCTCTTCCACCTCTCCACCAATTTTGTTTGCCCCCATCATCCCCCTCCTCTTTTCTCCTCCTTTTCTTCTCCTCCATCCTCCTCCGAGCGCTAATTAACTCCTGGCAACGAAATTTATTAGTCGGTAGCGGACGTTCCTTTCAGATAAATCGCGTATTAGAGAGGGAGTGTGTTGTGTTTTGTGTGTTGTGTGGTAGTAGAGAAATGAGGGGGGTATAGAAAAGAGAATAAGAGGAGAAAAAATAGAGAAAGAAGAGGGTAAAATCCATTGGTCTTCCCTGTAGATTTTTTCTCTACCCTACATACAACACCCACGCATTTTTTCCCTCTCTCTCATCCCAGAGGCAATTGGGTGGAGATGGGTGATGACGTCACAAGGGGAAATATGTGTTCACCAACCTCTCTACCACAAACGAAACCGATGACCTCTACGGACCGATTATAAACAACTACAAGAGGTTCCCAATTTTATGCGAAGATTAAATTCAATTCAAATATTTATCCTCGTACGAAAACATTTTTTTTAAAAAAAATCGATGTATCGAATTTACCACGGAATGACCAAATTTCGGTGTCAAGTCGTTTGTACACCATTAAAAGAAAATCGCATGATAGGAAAATTTTTACTCGCTTATAATCTGCGAAGATTTGTCTCGTCACCTTATTAATCATTAGCGAAATCAAACATATTGAACTCGCATAAATCGAAGACTACCTGTATCTTAACAAGTACATTAAAAATGCTTTTTAACCTTGTTCTTATAAAGTTTCGCTTCATGAGAATTTATGATATTCGATTTATGCGAGTGTCGAGTAATTCAATAAACACCCTATTCTGCACAAGTGTTTTAAAAAATTTCAATTCCTAGTTATTATATTTAATATATCGGTTAGAAAAAGTAGTTGAATAAAATAATAATCACAAAATTCTGTTTTTTCTAATAATTATTTCTAGTCATTCTAAAATTTTGTTATATTATCCTTTCTCGTTCATCCATTATTAACATCATCACTTTGGTTCTGCTTATCGCTGAAAAAAATTATTTTCTTAGTAAAATAAAAACACAATCTTAGGTTCAAATAGAAAACACAATCCAAGATGAACGTTATTTTTTCACCAATGAAAAAAAAAAGAAGTTAAAAGACATTGAAAGTTGGAGAGTTGACACTGTTCTAACAATCAACGGTACAGAGCAGCACTTAAGGCGCTTCGTCAACAGACCAGAACAAACAAGAGGAAGTACACAGGGAATTAGGTAATGGAACAAAAGATACCCAAAGAAGAAGAAGAAGAAAACAATGAAAAAAAAGGGGGGAGATAAAAGTATAAAAACCGTAGATGAGAGGCCAAAAAAAATTATAGGGGTAAAAAAAAACATGAAGGTTGTATAATCACAGAAGGAAGCCACTTGCAACTGAAATGGACTTCTTAGAAGTTCTTCAACAAACTCTTCAAAAGAAACCAAAAAAACCCAAGTTCAAGATCGTGACACGAAGAATGAATTAGCAATATACTATGTGTATATACACATACTATACTAATATATAATATATTATATACATATATATATATATAATAGTTATTACTCCATGTCACAAGTTCGCAGAAGTAGGCGATGGTCTTAGAAAAATGAGATTAACTTAAAATAAATATTACAATAGGAAAAAAACAACGTTGATCAATGTGAAATTAAGTCGTAATTTTGACGAAGAAAAAAGAAAGAAAATGAAAATTATCTATCTTGAAAACTCGCGACAGTAGTATTAATTGAATTAATGGAAAAGCTGAAGGAAGTCGGTGGAACAAAGTCTCTCAAGTAATTAGCAGATTAATTAGCTAAGAACAACAAACGACAATGGAATTGCTCACGACTATTACCGTTAAATTTACGATCAAATTCATCTTTGTTTTTTTATCTAAAAAAAAAACATTCTTCTAATCATTGAAAATCTTCGAAATGCAACGCGGAACCTTCCAGATATCAAAAAACCAGAAGCATTTCAAAACGGCCAATCGTTTCCAAGGTTATCAAAGATTCGATATCGATAATGTAACTTTAGTATCCTCAATGTTTTTTCGCAATCCCTTTAGTATCATTCGCTTTTGTGAAAAATCAATTGCAAGGTGTAAAGAAAGCCCTTTATGGCAATAAAAAAAAAGCAACATGGCGATCGATGACAATAGTCCCTTTGCAACCATACAGGATCACTCAACCGGGAGGGGGAACTGGTCATCTTTCACTCCATCAATCCTTACAACCGAATCAAAACATTCCTACATTTACCCCCCCCCCCTTTACCCAATTTCAAATTCAACCCCCATGTTTTTTTAAAGTCAAAGAATCTTGAAGCAACCGCAAAACCCATAGACTATAAACTTAGCACTTCCATACGTAATTTCATATGAACCATTGTACGATACGCAGAACTTGGATAAACTTGGAAAAACTTCTTATAGGATTATGTCATCATTTTTAAACCTCACATAGACGTAGTTAAGGATGTACAGGATGAGATATAAGATGACATCATGGACAATGGGTGAGTGATCTCTTTTGTTTGTCGTCAAAGAGCTTAGTTCCGTCGACCTTCACTTGTTTTTCGTCTACCAAGTAGCAAAACAAAACAAAAGACTATTTTTTTGGGTTGTTTTTTATTTACGTTTTTTAGTTTTGTTTGTTGTGTGTTTGGAAGTGCCATCTCACACAGCGACAATTCCCAACGACAAACAACCCGAGCAAACGACGAATAATTGATTACTTAAAAATGTCGCTCTGTGGCGCCACTCACATATCGAACGACTTACGAATGTAAAAGGTAAACAGCTTAGGTTATACTGAAAGCAATAAAAATAACAAATTTTAATAATGTATTAAAAAAATATAGTTATTCGATAGTTTCGATACAACAGCAACTAACTAAATGCAAAAAATTACAACAGCAAAAAATACATTTAAAAAAAAAATCTAGTTTTCTTAATATGTTTTTCCATACTGTTTACCCTGTATATTTGAAACGTAAAAATCAAAATCTACAAAAACAACATTAAAACTGCGAAGATCAACGATTCCGTGGAAAGGGTATTAAACATATCACAACTTTAGTAAAATGACTTTAAACTTAATATCTCCACCACTAAAACACACACCCTCCCCCCTATCCTTTTTAGCTTTTGAACACGTCATAAAAACCACGAAATAAAAATCCAATTGGACCAAAATTCGTATATATTTTCCCACATTTCTCTGACCCTGATGGTGTTCCATATGTATTGAGCCTGGGGCTCTTTTTTTTTTCCATCGCGATTATCTCAACCCCCAATATATATACATACATATATGTAGGGAGAGAAGAAAAAAAGCCCTGACACCCACTCCATTTCTTTCTCCCCCTCCTTTTTTTCCCCCAACACCCTGGGATTCAATCTTAGAACTTCTTCGATTTAATTCTGAGGAGGTGAAGAGAGTAAGAGCTACGCCATCTTGTGAAGGAACAACGTGTTCCCTGGATTCCCTTTTATTCTACTTCTCGGAAAAAAAAATACGCAGGGTGTGTGATAAAGGTCTTAACATCCGAAGAAAGATCACCGACTTGGCAGCGCAATCGATGGAATTATTGAATTTCGTTTTGGAAAATCGAATGCAGTTACAGTTTTTCGATGGCGTTATGGTAACGCCTAGCCAAGAAGCTGGAAAAAAAACCTTTTGCGATATGTCTATATAAAGGTTGTGAACAATAAAATCTT
>JAQIWH010008127.1:0-10610 GCA_034695005.1 Cryptops parisi | reverse complement strand
GGGTCTTCGTCAGCCAACAGAGAAAGTGAAAAAGCCGCTAAGAATTCCAAGAAACTTCGGTGCATCGGTTGATAACGCGTTTGTTCTTCTTTCGATTCTGTCATTTCTTTGTATTGGATAAAAATGTCCGATTCGAATACGACTTCACTTTGGAAATCTTTTTCATTGAACGAAAGATCTCCATGTTGTATCAGTTTATCCAACGCTAACTTTCCAATTGTTTTCATTTCGTTTCTAATCAAGTTGACAATTTCAATTGCGGACGGCGAGAAAACGTCAATGTTTTCATGTTCGGTTAATTTTTTATTTCGCACGAGTGTTTTATGTAAAATTAAATTAACGAGTGTCTCATAAAAGGATGTCCTCGTTCGCTGGTCAGGAAGGACATTTTTCTCTAACATCCTTCCCAACCAGAAAACGAGTAACGGACACCGAAACATCTGTTCTGCATCTTGTTCGAACAGATCGTGCAGCTGTTGTTCCATTGTATTTGACTCTATGTTGTAATGTTTTTTAAGAAGTTCTTTTCTTTGGGGTTTCGATAATCCTTGAAGATCGACTAATTTGTCCCAAAACTCGTACTTTAGCTCGTGTTCAATTGATTGGAAATGAATCTCGTGTAGAGAATCTTTCAAAGCTTCTCTGTTGCTGAAAACACCTCTTCGACTCGTCACCACGAGACACGTGTTGTTCCATTTGTCTTTGTTCAAAATAGCACTGAGCTTTTGTCTTTCATCTAATGGTAATTCGTCCATGCCATCTAAGATAATTAACACCTCGTGATCTTGAAGGTATTTGTTGAAATCTACGATGTTGATTGATTCGTTTTTAATGGCTCGATGGATGATATCAACAATAACTTTTTCTAAATCTTCATGATTCATTTCTCTAAGTCGAACAATGAGAGCGAGATCAAACTTCTTCATGTACGGTTTGTCGGTGGCCCAATCGTGACCCAACTTCATAGCGATTGTCGTCTTGCCAAAACCTGGGTCGCCTTCGATTAATATCCTTGTCCCCTCGTTTCTTGTCGTTTCTTTGAACAACTTATGGAGCGTAACGTTTTCGCCATCCGATGGTTGTAGTTGTTGATTCGATTTCTGAAACAATTGCTTCATTTCTTGTTTGATAAAATATTTTGCAATTGGTAAATCCTTGTCGATCATTCCAGGTTGGGGAAGATTAAGCTTCGTGTAGATTCGTTTCAGACGTTGTTTGAATGTTTCAAAAGCTGTAAAGAAAGAACAGTTTATGTTACTAGTAATCATTGAGGTGCAGCTAAACGCTTAAAAGCTCATAAAATATTGAATATTTATTTTTCAATTTATAGACATAATATGGACTTGTACCTGCAATTTTGTCTTTTTCAGTGCTCGCTTTATTCAGATAATCTGCCAAATCGTTTCGTCCGATTGAACGTAATGTTGTCACCATGGCTTCTTTTGTCGCTTCGTTTCCATTGGTCCATTTCCAGTGGTCAACTATTCTGCCAACCTTTTCTGTCAGGTGTTCGTGTCGTTGTTCCAAATCTGTTATGTGTGTTGGATTAAGACCTAATTGTCTTGCGAGTGCCCGAAAACTGTCCCCGATATTGTCCACGATGTATCGAATGTCGTCATCGGAGAGTAAAGACGTAGTTTCTGTAACACGTGTTAAAGTTAGATAACATTTTTTGTGTTAGCTTGTTCTCGTTAATGTCGAGTGGAATGTTAATTCAAGCTTTAATTTATTTTTAGTTCGATTATGTTGTATTTAATTCATTAGCCCATGTTTATTTACAAGCATTCCGTATGATACCCGGTACGTTTTAATTTCGTTCTAAATTTAACACTCTGTTTTAAGATAACTGATGAGGCTAGAATACTTAACTATTACATTTTCGGTTTTTTAACTTACTCAAACATTTTATTCAAAATTAACAATTTTAAATGAAATTAGCAAGTTTTTTTCAGCACATATTTCATCTAGCGTGTAATTATATTTTGTTTAAAAGCTAAAATATATTGAAATGTTTTTTTTTTTCAAGCTTATTTTTGTCACGATAGTGAAAACCGATTTTATAATCACGTATAATGTTATCAGTCGGTTATTATTACTATAATCAGTTTGTTCCAAATCACCGTTTAATATTTTTCATCCATTGATTAATATTATCAGCCGGTTATTGTAATCAAAGAGCATTAGTTCAAAGTCATCGTAATAACCGGATTCCACTGTATATGCAATGTCACAATGTTAGGCAAGGTGTTTTTATATTATTTAAATTAATTGTAGTCAGTGTCGAATGAAAGGCTGCATCTGATTTGATACTTTGATCAACTCAAATCTATTCTTACTGAAAACAATCGGCAGAGTAATATATAATAGTATTTAAAACTTAATGAAATTTCCATTTGTATGTAATGACCACTATCATTTTATAACTTGATCAGTTGGAGTAAAATTCATGTACCGGTACGTAAGATAAGTTGAAATGTTTTTCTTCATTACTATTTCTACTTAAAATTCTAACTTATTATAAACAATTAAAGTAGAATTTCAAATACTTTGTCATAATGAAAAAACAAATGGTTGTTATTAAATGGTGAACATTATTGGGGTTTAAAGTAGAAATCTCAAGACAGAAAACTTTTATCTGATAGATCAATATGGACATTCTGATTTTAAGAAAACCTTTGTTTAAACAAACTAATTTAACTTATTGGCTACAAGACAGGGAATAAGGTGAGTGATGAAAAACTGAATTTTACAAATACAGTTGATAGTAATTCTTCAAACAATAGAATCACGGTTATTAATGCCAATCTCATTTGTATCTTGTTTTATTCACCAACTGCAGTGTGAATTTATTCCTTAACATTATAGAATGCAATAAATTATTAATACTAATCTATTATGATATTGTATTCTAATAAACAATTTCAGACAGAATTAAGAGAGACAGTTTTGACGAATCAAGATTTGAATAAATAGAATTTAGACTAAATCATGCAACTTTTTTGTTTTTTTAATTAAAAATAATATTTGTGTCGAGATGATATGCAATAATCTAAATCGAACTCACCTGCAGCTAGGTCCAGTTTCTTTGTCGTCGTATTGTCCAGGTAATTTGCCAAATCTATACGATCGATTGATCGTAAAGCTTTTACCAGGACTTGTCTCGTTGCCTTTTTACCATTCCTCTGCTTCCACTTTTCGATCACGTCATGTGCCTTTTCTCTTAAATCTTTTGTTTCCTGTTTCAGCTCCGTCAAGTCGGTTGGATCGAGTTTTAATTCTCTTCCGAGTGCTACGAGATCGAATCCGATATTGTCCGCGATGAATCGGATATCGTCCTTTGAAATTTCATTCGATGATTCTAAAATTGAATATTTAAAAATAAAACGATTAGCAAAGTTTATTGAAATCCTCAAATTCTGTTCACTATTTAATGTTAAATTTTTTTTTCTTGAATTTTTTATTGAAGAATTTATAAAATGACTGTGTGTACTCTACCTGTATGTTCATCATCTTGTGTCGCTGGTGTTTCGATTTTATCCGCCAAGTCGTTTCTTTTAATCGACTGTAATGCTTCAACCAACACACTTTTCGTAAGGTGTCCTTTATTGCTTTGCTTCCATTGTTGAATCATGTTGCTGGCCTTGTCTTTCAGCTTTTCTCTTCCGTGTTCCAGTTCCTTCAAATCGGTTTCGTCTATATTTAATTCTTTGCCGAGTGGTAATAAACTGGTTCCAATATTTCGAACGAGATAGTCGACATCGGAATCTTTGATATCGTCCACAGAACCTGCAGAAATAATTAAACAACAAGCCAAGTGTTAATTGCCTTAGTCATTGTTTAGATCAATAAATAAAATAGCTAACACTGACAAAAACACTATTAATCATTGATAATTGAAGCAATGGCCTTGTGTCTTCACCCCGATGAAATAAAATGAAGTGCACACTTGTTTTCAAGGTGTAAAAATTCTTAACATGTATTTACCCTTTTACTTTATTCGTTTGTGAGCAAAAACGTACTCACTCACATACTCACAAGTTAAACTAATGGGTCATTCAAAAGAAACATGATTTCTTAAGGGAAAATTTAGCTCAAAATTCGAATAACTTGAAAGTTGAAGCACTTCCTAAAACTAATTATGTTTCAAGTTTAAGGGATTAAGTATCAGTATTAAAGCAAGTTTTATTTTGTACAATTGTAAAATTGTAAAAATATTAAATTTGTTTAAAATATCGTTTTTTATACTTAGAAGCAGCCTGCAAAGTTTCAGAAAAATCCACCTTTTTTGGTCACTACATTACCCATTGTCTACAACTTTTCTTAATTGTTTCATTTGCTTAGAAGCATATTAATTGTTTAATATGCTTCGAGCTGCTCATCGATGCATTGGCAGGTAGCTAACAACAAGAAGCAGCCAACAAGAACGTCAATGCAACCCATTTAGCCTGTGCCTGACTCGAATTTTTCAAAGCAAATATGTATTTGGGCTATGGGTCGCGGTTAAATCTATACAAAAATTATAAAAAAGACATGTCGTAGCCTGTACTGATGAGTCAGTACCAACGAGCAGAACTCGTGTATTTCTTTCAAAACACATATTGTCATTTTCTACTTGATCATGATCTTCATATTCTTACCGATTGGTATGACCAATTATCCATGAAACTTAACCCTCTTAAACAACAAACTCTCACTATAGACCATAATAATTCCCCTTTACAAACATTACATTTCCTTGGCTTTATAATTGACGATAAGTTAAACTTTGGACTTTCAATTGAACAAATTATACTAAAAATAAGAAAATTTTTATTTCTCTTTAAAAAAATAAGATCCTTATTAAACAACCGAGAAAATCGGCAGTTATTCTTGACAAAGGTTGTTCCAATAGTTACATACGGAATTGTCCTTTGGGCTGATGCCTGCATTTTTCCGATAAGACGACTCTCTGTGGTATACAACTAATTGTTACGTGTTCTTTTTGGGTGGAGTCCATACACTTCCATAACCTCAAAAGCCCGAGTTAAATTTATCAAACAAATTTATCAAATCACCGTTGATAAAGTGAAATATAACTTTCATTAGTCTAAGGAACATTGTAAATTAAGGGTAAAACTAGTAAATTACTGTGAAATCAAAATTTCAAGTATTCAGAATTCTCCGAATGTGACGAAAGTGATGACCCAAAAATAAAGAGTATGGAAATTAATTTTATAAAAGAGTGGTGAAGTAGCTATGCTTTGAAATAAACAGACCCTTATTATTCGCATAAAAACAATTTTAAAACATCTTTAAATCAACATCTATCGCTACATTAATGTAAATAACTTTAATACGTTTTTGTTGTGTCATTCGAGAAGTTATCATCGTCTGATTACTCGATCAAAAGTGTAGTACATGAAAAAACACTCGGTGAATAAAAAGTTGAGAAAATGCACAGAAAAATATAAAACTTTATAAAAGAGTATTTGAATCTTTCTACCTGCATCATTGTCTTCTTGAGTTGTGGGTTTCTCCAATTCAATTTTGTCAATCGGTTGTGTTGTGTCTACTGGAACGCTTCTCGTTTCAAATCCACCATTCATAAGTTCAAGCATTTTACACATGGTATCGTTTAATTTTTCAAATCCTAGTTTTATATCTGTTTCAATAGATACCAATTTTTTCATTTCTGTTTCAATAGATACCAATTTTTTTATTTCTTCCTGTTTTGTTTCGTTGAGTTTTGTCATTTCTCTTTCAATAGATTTCAGGCTGTTTTGTAACAACGTGCAATCCATCTTTTCAACAAATTGCTGGATGTCGGATTTCGGTGGTTCAGAGGATGTTCCTACAAAAAATAATGTTTCAATTCTGATTGTTTGTTTGTTTGTTTATTTATTTATTGGATCTAAAATATGTGGTATTCTCATTCAATATTTCGCTTGGTGTTTAATGCGAAATTATAATAAACATAAATATATGTCTTAGATAGTTGTCACGAAGAAATAATGACACACGCTATTAAGATAAATAAAAGGACCTGGTGTAAAAGAGTATTGGTTAAAATTTTTACAATTTTGAGAATGAAAATCTGAAATTGCTTTGCTGTTTATGGGCTACTTTCCATTTCTTATCTTTGCACATATCGTTATTTTGCTAAAAATTATGCGTTAGCAAGGCTGAATTGCACCTAACACATTCGAAAATGCGTCTAAGGTTATTTTCAAAAATGTTACAAAAATGTTACTTAACATCCTTTTTCACCAGGCTCTTCAATCATTAACTATTAAACTTTAAAATAAAAATGAGTGTTTATCTATTTAAATTTTTGAAACTCTTGTTCAATATTTTTCCTGCATATAAATGATGTTGGTATTAGGAGCGATAATACGGCATATTAATTTTGAATCAAATTTATTTCTGGTAAGAACCCTTCTTTCAAATTAAAAAGCAATTAAAGCATTAGAAAATATGATCGTATTGATATTTTATTAAAGTGTGCTGTGTTTTTGTCAAACTTCTTATAATTAAAATATATAACATACAGTATAACGTGAAACGTACGTTTATAACATGAGTTTTCTTAAAACGAGAATAATTTGAATTATTCAATATAAATACAAGAAAATTCATTTTATTATTCCCTGTCCCAAAATATTGTTTACATTTTATGTAAAAATTTTCTATAATAAACAGTTTTAGGAAATAATAAGTTTCTACAGTAATTTAAATGGTCCTCTTTCTGGTATGTAAGTTTGTTGGTAAAAGTTGCAATTTGTTTGTTTTTTTGAAACAGTGTCATGTGATGTCAAAATGCACGCAATTGAAAAGTATTACAATTATGAACATACGGACTATAGAAAACTATGTTTCACATAGTAAATATTCACACTTATAATTTACGTACTCAAGTTACGTTAATTTTGAATTGTACTTAACATACTATGATAAATGTAAACCGTAATTTGGGACAAACAATCAGCCAATTGAAAATAATATTTTATGACAGAGGAAATATCATAAAAATATGATGAAATTGTTTAAAGTTTCATATTGTCCTTAAAGAAAACTATTATGCTTTTGTACCTTCAACTAGGACCCATTGTCCATCACGTTTTTGCCATTTTCCATTGGAAGCCATTTCTGCTACTAGAATGTTAACGTTATATTTAAGCCTAACACACGTATTTTAAAGATTGCAACGACAGATTGGATTGAATTAACCAAATTAGAAACCAACGCACCTGACGATGAATAAAATGGCTGGTGAAGACCAACAGCACTTGATCAAAGTTTAACATCACCTTCCATTGTCCCGCAACTGAACATCAGAGTTCGCGTATGAAGAACTTTCTTTTCTAAACGATTGCCACTTTTGTCTTTCATTTTTTCATCATGTGACTGGTGTTATCTACGGGAAAGAAAACAGATAAAGAAACAGATAAAGATGTGATGAATTATGCCATGATGTCAAATTCTACAATTGCGATAGTGGTATAAACTATCTATTCGTTTCGCAAGTTCGATTTCGAAAAAAGGTTCAAGTGTTTATTTCACATTTGTTTGTTTTAATACTCTTTGTGTTAGCTTCACTCGTGAGTGAGCTGCGAATTTAACGTATACTGCCATCTACTGTTGTTTATGAGAATAATACTCTATAGCCCAATGTACCAAAAATAGATTCCGCATAAGTTCTTCGCATGAATAAGAAACTGCATAAGCCCAATGTAAATAAAATCGCATATATAAATAAATAAACCGCACATTGGGAAAATGAAAAATTACTCAAAATTCGCATAAATATCGAATGACTCAACAATGGTTAAATTTAAATTCGCAGAAATCGAAATTTGTCTTGATCTAAATTTGCACAACTACTAGCAAACAGGTCGAATAGACATACTATCCTTGCAGTTTACGAGGTTGAAATATGGACTACTATCGACTATTCGTTTGTGGGGGTATGTATAAAGAGTATGCTTAAAATTTATTTTTAATGTACTTGTTTTTAAATTAAATTTGAAAAAATAAACATACATTTCTTACAGTAAACTAATCCCTAAAAGTAAATAAACTTTGCATTCACTTCAACACACCTTAAAACATTATCATTAATAAATGACTCATACGCGTTTGATGTTGACATTTAAACAAAATTTTCTTCGATTGGTATTCATCTGATAACTGAATATTTAGCGGTAAACACTTGAAATGATCAAGATTTATATTTTCCTGTTGCTGTTGACAAAGAATATTTTTAATAATTTAAATAAATAATTGATAATAAAATTAAGTACACGTGTAGATATCATGAAAATGTTCATAGAAAAAGAGAGTTATTTTATCGAGGACTTTTTGACATCATTTCTATGATGTATTTTGTATTCGCGATGTTGTAATCTATAGTTACGGTAAGGCAGAGCGTAATAAAACTACAGAGTGATCCAACAAATATAGTCCATCGAATAGGATACAGTGTTTGTGTATCTACTAGTTTTATTTACCACTAAAGTGAAAATTTACTTGTTTTTATAGGGTACTGACTAAGGTGAATCTTAGTTAACAATACCTAGGTAATAAAATAATTGAAGTATTTAAGACACCTGTGAGTTCATCACAACGCACTATCAAAATTCGTGTTAGATAATGATTATACTTTATTTTTAAACATTTCACTTGGAAACGAGTCCAACCCTTATTGCGTAAACTATTCAACTGATAACTAGAAACAAAATAATGGTTTTGAAAAACCACTTGAAAAATAATCAGTTTGCATAGCTTGGCGTTACTGTCGACAAAGATTGATCTTAGCAACTCGAATGATTAATGAGTGTGAAAAACTCACTACACGTGTAAAGGGGTCAATCATTTTCATAAAATATAAAAAAAAAGTGATTATCGATCCTTACAGTTTTATTTACAGTGTACAACAACAACATTTGTATTGTACCCAACATCATCAGTGTAGTTTCTATCTATTGTTCAGAAAAAACTAAAGAGTGATCCCAAAGTGTTGGTTATTGACTAGCACCAGACGTTTGAGTTGAGCAGGGGTTTCAGACGTTGAGCAGGGATTGAGTTAAGCGGTTTTCTTTATGTAATGATTTATACTTAATATGATAAATAGTTTGATTCGCTAAATGTTTTCTTAGAAGTAGACATTTCAAGCTTTCTAATGCCGTATTTGAAGTTTACCTTGAGTTTGATTTACATTATTTAAGTAATTTTAAAGTCATACGACACCTTAAATAGTAGTTTATCTTATATAATGGAATGATGGTCCATCTTATTATGGTCCACCATATGATGGTCCATCTTAATCACTGTAAGGATGGAGAGGTCAACATATTCTGACTATTATTAAAAATAATTGACAAATTTAAATATACATTTTCATAAACCTATCCATCCTACAGAAATTAAGATGGACCATACCCAAGGGTCAACTAATTGAACTGTTAATTAAAACAATTTTGTTAAAAACTTACTTCATCTTGTTGAAACTCTCTTAAAATCACACTTGAAAGTCCTCACCAGAGATGAGAAGAAATCCTCACTTAACGACTTACCTGTTTAACGACTGCTCGGACTTACTCTCCAGCTACATATTTCTACATAAATGTTATGACACTAGGCTTTAATGTTTAAAGGATTCAATGACTAAAATGTTGATCTGAATGACTTTTTTATTTTCAGTGAACTTTAATTTGTTTGGCAAAAATTGTATAAGTTACAACAAAAGTGAAAAATGAAAAGTTCAAGTACCGTATAAAAGTTCGTCAAATTAATTGTGACGTTACACACTTTTTTTTACAATTCATTATATTCCTATAGTGTGAGTTTTCTGGTGTAGCTGCAAGCTTTTGATCCCAGCAAAAGACTTGTCGCAAAGAGAACACGAGTATGGTTTTTCTACTGTGTGAATTTTCTGGTGCATTATCAAGTTAATGGACGCGGTGAAGCTCTTGTTGCAAAAAGAACACGAATAACGTTGTTCTCCAGTGTGCATTCGCATGTGCAATTGCAAGGTTTTCTTTTGTGCGTAACTTTTCGTACAATGTTTGCATTTGTAAGGTTTTTGTCCCGTGTGAACTCTCTCGTGCACTTGCAAGCTATTGGACGTAGAAAAGGTCTTCTCGCCAAAGAAACCGGAGTGAGGGTTTTCTCCAGTGTGGATTCGCATGTGAGCTTTCAAATATTTAGCAATCGAGAAAGACTTATCACAATGTTTGCATTTGTAAGGTTTCTCTCCCGTGTGAATCATCAAATGCACCCGCAAGTTTTGAGGCTTAGAAAAAGCCTTGTTGCAAATAGAACACGAGTAAAGTTTCTCTTGATTGTGTGTTTGGTGATGCTGATTCGAATGAGACGATGTCATGATGCGACGGGAATGGCACACTAGTAATAAAAATAATAATAACAATAATAATAATATTAATAACATTAGATTACTCGTTTGCCATATGGCGCTCACAGAAACATATAACCTAAACAGCATCCTAGATAAGACCCGACAACTTTAAAAACATACAAACACAATGGATGGTTTGGACATTTAATTATAAATGAATTTTACTATACAGTACGTAGTCAAAGATTAATTTGAATAAGTGTCCTTTGTAATTGGT
>JAQIWH010008126.1:0-10612 GCA_034695005.1 Cryptops parisi | reverse complement strand
TACCAGTGTTTCGGTTTCTGGTTTCAATTTGCTGTTAAATCAATACAAATAAATATACAGGAAGTTGCTGTGAGTTTAGTCACGTGACCTTCTTTGTTGATATTTTGAATGTGGTGAATGTCCATATTTTATGAACATTCACAAATATTCATTATGAATATTTTGAATGTCCATCCTGTCTAAAAAACCAAAACTTTATGCCAAAGAAAAAAAAAATCAGTTCCAAATGTTTTCATCATCCAAGCAAACTTTTCCCATCCAACAAACATGACCACAAAAGAAAAGTGAGGTCTAAAAAACGTGTTTTTTACTTATTACTTATGTATAAAGTGTGAACCTTTCTTTCACAATCAGTGGCGTAATTATGCCAATGCAGCCAATGCGGGGCATTGGAGTCCACGTCAGCTAGGGGCCCAAAAGCTTTGATATTGATTCTGTGAGTATAGATACTTTCCTAGTGTAGTCTGAGGGCCCAGAGTATATACTTGCTTTCAATATCAAAAAAATAAAAAATTATTTTTATCAGAAAATAAACTCCTATAAAAAATGCTTTTTTACTTTTCTGAGAACTTTTTTCCAACAGTTCATTGGAAGATTTTGATCTTTCTTTTTCATCAAATCCCAATTTTTTGGTGCACGTTTAATCAGACAACTTTTGCTGTGTTTCAAAGTCAGTGTCAAAATAAATCATATGGGCGATATGATTACAATAGTACCTTCTTATGAGTGATGGAAGACCTGGTCCCTAACAAGTATTAAAAAGGCCCCAAAACTGTAAATGTAAAAATCAAATTTTTGCTTACACATCTTCATTGCATTAGCAGAATAAAAATGTTAATATTGTAATTACCAATGTACGGCTAAAATTTCATTAACATTGCCTAAATTTGTAAATTTATTCAAAATGGCTTACATTAATTCTATTCTATTTGTATACAGTCACTAAACTACTGAGTTTGGTAAAAAAAAAAGTTTGTAAAATCATTCAAGAAAGAACAGTCATACTTATTAACAGTTTATTTTTTGAAAAAGTGTATAATGATGTCAAAGCATGAATGCTATTGACTATCATTTGGGTGAAGGTGGGCCCTAGCCATTGATGGGGCCCTGGGGCCCTATTTGCTTAAAACGACCCTGGGCACATTATTCTGTATTCAGAATTAACAGTGGAAATATTTTGTTATTTATAACAAATAAGACCCCATGGGCTAACTCACAAGGCAGAGTGAAGCCTGGTGTCATTAGCAACTATACAGGGTAATTGGCAAAACTTTTCAAGGTGGTAAGTGGCACCAAAACAAACAAAAACGTCCATATAAACCTATGTCCGGAATGCCTAGTTTGCAAGTAGTAAAGAAGTGAAGATTGTGGTTACCATCTGTTACAAAGCCATCGGGCGATTTATCAAATTTACCAAAGTTAGAACGAGTAATTTGTATTTAATATCACACTTCACATAGATGGTTGTATGGTTGTACAACATTGCTTAAATGTTCCGTAGTGATTTAATACGTGTATAAAATAAATCGAGTGAATTTATTAACTCAGTCGTGACTAATTTCAATCAATTTATATTTCAATACTCCCAAAAAGTATTAATACATATATCAATTTTTATTGATTGCTATTTTTGTATATCAACCTCAACTCCCCCTCCCCTTTGTATTGAGGGGCAGTTTTTCTATCTAGCATTAGGGCCCAATTTTTCTGGTTACGCAATCATGCGCTCTTCGCCATTCTGTGGTAGTGATACGGTACGGTACCTAATCGCATTAGGTACCGTAAAATTCACACGTAAAAATGGACAGGCTTATGCTTGGCGTTTAAGATTTCTGTTTACTGTGCATGCCATTTAAAATCATTTTAAGGCACACATTAGTAAGTATTTTATTATAATCTAACTTCACTAACCACATATCAGGAAACATATCAAACAACACCGCTATCTCGAGAATCATTACGTAACCACATCCACATGTATGGTAAATATTTTTGTTTCTTTTGACGTCACTCTTTCAAGATTAACATCAAAGTACCAAACACTATGTATATACATTTTTACAGCGATGGTAACTAACAATACAAGTTCCAGATAATGGTTAAAATAACTCGGAAAAACGTTGACAATGTTCAGAATTCACTGAAGTTTATTTGAATCATTGGGTTTCTTTATCAAGTTCTTTGGGTTCATCTTCCATGTCTTTGAGAAACAGAGCAGCTTCGTCATCGTCATCTAGCAGTACAAGAGATATGTCTAACGACATAAACACATTGTCAGCTTGGGTTAGAGCAGCTACTCCAAGACCTGACAGAAAAAACAATATATAAATTTGATGTACTTAACCATATGTGAATATCAGCTAAAATAAATTCACAGGTTGCCACCGTAAAATCTAAGATACACATTTGGATACTCCACTATCCTATCTATAAAAGACTAGAGCGCTCTTATTTAAGACCGAAAGTAGAGTGTAGTGAGTGATATGCAGAAACGAAATGTCAAACATGAAACAAGATCTAACAATCAAATAAACGACTCAAAAACTGAAAAACATTTCATTCGTGGAAGATTTAACGCTGATTTGGCGTCATTTGAATACGTTTTTTTTTTCGTTTTATTTTTTTAGTACTTTCGAACTATGTCAAACTCAATAAGAGTTAATAAAAAACTGTAACCAGTACTGCAAACCAACATGAGTTAAAATAATAAAATGCGTAATAAAAACAAAACAAAAAGTTTCTTGTCATTTTTGACGGGCTAGTTACTAGTTTATTTATATTAGATTATACAAATGTAAAACCTAATATGATGCCTAATGTACAGTATAATGTATGTGCTTGGTGGAATAGAAACAGAAACTCAAATTTCTTGTGTGCAAATTTTGCGGTGCATGTCTGAGCCATAGTGGCGTTGCAGTCAGTTGCTTTTCAAAATTACGACTTCAGCGCCTCGATCCTCGTAACGAGACACGAAATAGTCGCGACACGAAGTTGAATGCTGAAATGCTTTCGAATGCACTTCATCGCGACAAAATAACATCGTGTTGCTTTAACGAAAAACGCGCCTCAGCACAGATTGTTCAATGATATGGAGAAACGAAATATAACATGAAACACAATCTAACAATTACACAAACAACTCAAACTCTGAAAAACAACTGTACGATTTAGCGCTGATTTGGCGATGATTGGCGAAAACGTGCGTGATAAATATGCGTTTTTTTTTTCGTTCATTTCTTTAAAACTTTCGAATCATGAAAAACTTTTAAATATGAAGTGTTTTAAGTCTTAATTTGAAAAATTCAAACGTTTATAAGACAGTTTGTCGACATGGGAGAATGTTGCAGAACACATGGCCTAGACATTCTTCTAGACTACTTTAGAGGCGCTCTGAAGTAGTATTGTTTTATGTTGAGGTGTACTGTAGTACTGTTTTAGCTGAAGTTGTATTGTTTTATGAAACACTCGTATGTTCCTTATCATTTGTATATTTAGCTATTGTTATGTACGTATTCATCTTCAAACTGTATGTGATTATAAAATGTTTAGATTTAATGGTAGAAACCTGTATACAGTATTAAAAATTTGGATTTAAGAGATGATCAGGTCTTGCTTACCTTGATTTTCGTTTAGACTTGATTTAACTTTTACATCCTTGAGTCAGTTTCCATTACCAAAGACGAAAATATCACCAGCACTTGATCCTGCACTAGCCAAGTAGATGGTAGTTCCTAAGGTATCGGCGAAATATCTTCCAACCAGTCTCGGAAGGATGGGCACGATGCATCCGAAGAAAATACTAACAACTTTCATTAACGCTTGGTTGTAAACACTGTCGCTCTTTTGTATGGCCATAAGTCTATCTTTAACCGATCCATTGATTATAAGTGGAAATTCAACAGGATAATAAAAATAATTATTGTCAAGTTGAATTTGTCTTGCGTTGGATTTTCTTAACGAATGAGAGTTGCTAATATACACTGTGGGTGGAACAATGTATTTGTAGCGTAAGAAGAATTTTCTCAAAGCCCCAACAAGAAGACATTGGATAACAGAGAGAAAACGACTTTTGGTCGACTTTTGGTCATTCTTAATACGTTTGATTGTGCGCAGGGGAAATTTGGATGACACGACATTGACTCTCTTACTTAGTAGGTCTTTGTCTGCAAAGAAGTTGAATTTGTTATTAAGCATCAATACCACGATGTATGGAAAGTACGGAAAGCATTTTATGTAGGTCCACACTTGATACCAGAGAGGTTCAGGCACTTGTTTAGGTTCCGGAGACACCACATGTTCGTCAGACATTGCACTCATACAGGCTTAATTGAGAGAATAACCATCACCTAATTCGTGACGAAACGTAAATACGATGGTGTAGGTAGGAAATCCTTTGATATATTCGGATTTGGTGACACTGTGGGGGATCACAAAGTAACGCCAAGGAGACTTCTTGGGAGTGAAAGGGATTTCGTGGATTGTTTGAACTATTTCTCGACGCTCGCTTTTGGTCGGAAAAGTGGTATTCAGGAGACAAAATAACATGTTCGTTTATGTCGAAGTTTTCCTCTTTCACCCAAAATCCATAACCGTAACGGAATTCCACATAACATTTCAGGCGGTTGTGAACATTTGCAAATTTGTCAAGATAAACTTTTTTGATTCGTGATAGGTCGATTTCTCCAGAACATTCCATCATGGCAAGAAGACTGGTTTGTGCTGGGTTTTCGGAAAAGGCCCACCAGTTGTTCATACCTTTTACCATATCGACATCTCCTAGCTCGTGTTTGATCAGCTGAGTGGCTACCAATTTCATGATAATGAACACTAGTGATGCAACAGGGCTTACGACTACAACAAGTGCTTGAGCTAATATTAGAGCTACATATTTCCCTAGAATCATTACAAGTTGAATCAATTTATTACCTTCTGTGGTAACCATGATCATCTGCAAAATTAAAATCTGGATTAGGTATGTACTTACTGAGTTGCAAGGACCAAATGCATTAAAAAACAGAAATGAATTGTAACGGATCTATTTTACTATCTTGCTATACGATATACTATTATACTACATGTACTTTACAAAAGACTATCGATGGCAATCTGCTTATACATGGAATTGAGGACCGGGAATTTCCGTACGTTTTCAATAGCGTCTAATCTTTTTAATCTAGTTAGAAGTGTTGCAATACTTCAATGTTTATTGCTTCATGATCCTTTTTGTGACTAATTAGAGAATAAAATCTTTGTATAAAGTTTTTTTTGACAAGTCTTTGTATAATTATCTTTTATTTCTATAGGCTAAGCTGTAGTTCATCACAAATGGTCACTTGACTGCAATAAAACAAATAAATAAATAAATAAATACACACAAGCTTTATGTGTACTTCTGGTCCCTTGAACTGTTAAACTTGAAATAAATTAATAAACAAACACAATGGCAAAAGACATAAAATGCAAAAATTGACAATCAACTAAATTATGAAAGGCCTAACAGATTACAAGAATTTCCAAAAAAAACGCGTGCCTTTTCACTAAGCGTGAGTAGATGGAGTTTTAAGTCGAAGGCTCATTCGATCTGGGAGTCTGCCGAATCCTTAGTTTTCCGATAGCTACGGTGTCAATCGTCACACCGGAAATAGCAATGTGTCGCGCAATTGGAAAGGCATGATGGCAAAACTTTTTCCCGGTGTCGGATTTGTATAGTTGTCGAGCGAAGAAGACGAGACGGCAGTCATTTCTACCGAGTTCATTGCTTTTTTTATCACCACCCCAACGCTGAAAACCCCGCATAACTTTTTCTTAAAATTTTTCATTTCGTGTTTCGTTCGTTGTCGAGGAATGCCGATTCCCTGGTTCGTCGTTTTCTTTTTATAAGCGAGCGAAGGGGAGGATAATAATTTTCATTTGAAAATCGGGAAGCGCGCGGACGTGTCTTTCATCGGAGAAATGAAACGTCGAAATTAATAAGACGCGGCTGATGAAATTCAAAGCAGGACGAAGCTGATGACGCGTTAATAGCGGGCGCGAGGTTGGCAACGAAAATAGCAAAAAACGAAACGTCTGTCTCGATTGGCCAACGTCGACGTGGGCGTTATTTTTACTCTTTCACTAACGGTGAAATGAGTTGCTGAAACGACGGGGCTAACATCGTTTGAAAAGACATGTTGCGGAAATAAGATAAAGACGACAGACGCTTGGCGTGCACTGTAACTGAGATAATATGCGATGGTAAGTGCTTTATTTGGTCAGCAATTTTGAGTTTCAATTTAAATAAACAACTCAGTTGAACATTTACAACATCAACTACACTTGTTGCGAACCAGTATTTCCATTGAAGTACAAGAACGGACTTGGAATTTGAATAAGGGAATTGAAACAGAAAAAAAGGAATGTGACGAGTTTTTGATGGTAGAAGTGAACTTTAAAAGGCTCGTTGTTGTCACATGCAGTTCAAATTCAATAGGTATATTCTCATCATCTGTTTGACCATTTTGGAACAGATTTTTACAGCGCCTTCTTCCTAAGCTGAGAATTGTTTGTTTTTTTCGAAAACACGAGAGAAATGTTTGGTGACAATAAGAGCCAATAGCTAGCTGACGGTCGTACGAAGATTTCAGAGGCGAGTGTGTGTCGGAAGCGAGCGTGGTGTCGATGTTGTCGCCATCGGCGCCGACGCGAACGACAGATAAGAAGGCATTTTCCACTTACTTTTATTCGAGGCGGAACCCAATCCTGGCTCTTCACTCTGCCAATATTTGACAACTTATTTCCCACTGGATGAAAGTTGGTAGGAATTTTTTTTCGTGTTTTCGTTTTGGCAGGATGCCAACTACCGACCGAAGAACGCAGAAAGCCAAAGCCGACTGACGAATGAATGTCTTATGACGACGACAATTTCGATGCGCGCGCGCTTTTCCGACCGACTGCAACGTTTGATCCAACGCGACACGGTAGTCGCCTCCCTTCCTCGTCGTCCTTCATCCCCCCACCACCGCGGGGAAGCACGAGCGTCGCGTCGGCCTCCGAGTGATCGAAACATCGGCTTTGGTCGAACGAACGGATCTTTCGGAGGGGGAAGAGATAAACAAGAGCCACCCATTATGTTTTGTCGTCCTTTCTTTCTTTGGACGATCGTTGCGGAAAGGAACTCGCTCGTAAGAGAGTTTGACGACGATGGAACCGAATCCGGTAGATACAGATACATCTCATCTTTTTTTCTGGGTAACCCACTCTATTCACAAAGAGTGTACCCACTCTTCAAAAGACTGTTCATCAAACGTAAATTTGACAAACTGACCCTCTGCGTTAAGTCATTTAACCGATCAAGCATCTCGAGTAACATTTTCTTGATCGCCTCGACGGTCAACGTTTCCTTGTCCTCGACGCGATGGATCGATGTTGGAAGAGCTGTTGGCGCCAGTTCGTTTGGTGGACGACTCGCAACTTTGTTTGCATCTATCGTATTTTTTTTTCTTTTTTTTGTTTTTGAGATTGGTGTGTTACTTTTTTTTCTTTTCGGGTCACTAGACATCCAGTCGAAACATTCCGAGACAAACGAGCCGTTGCGCGTCAGAAAAAAAAATAAGGACAACCGCGTCGGGTCTTTCCTTTTTCATTTTTATCGATTTTGCCAACGATGAATGCGAAAGCGGTGAGAGTTTTCGGCGTCGAGATGCTTCTGGTTTGCTCACGACGTGATTGGATTATAAGGGGGAATGCGAAATGATTTATGACTGACAAACCCGAGGCGGCCCCTGGCGGCTGAACCCGGCCCCGCACACGACGACGACGAAGATCGATGTGCCCACGTCGACCAGCGGTGGTGAAACTTAGGGTCGCCGTCGCCCACCCTGCCACGCGGGTTTTTTTTTCTTATTACTTTTTGTTCGCGAAATGGGGAGGAGGAAGCGCAGGTTTCTTTCGGACTTGGTCTTCCGTCGCATCCGAGAAAAGAAAAACGCAACGCGTGATAAATTCGTGTTTACCCGCACCAACACAAAATTCGATTATGAACGGAAGAGAAAAATCGGTCGTGTCGATCGAGCCGAAAAAAAAAACGAATGAACAAAAAATCCAAACAAACAAAGAAACAAATGATGGGGAACCAACCACCTCCACCACCACCACCAGCACCAGCAGTAGTAACAACTCCCGTAAATGAAACTCGATATGAAAGGAATTTTCTTGCTTTACGTTTCCGATGAAAGGGAAACAAAACCCAAAAAAGGTGCGAATGCCGGTCTCATCGAATCGATAGAGAGATTTTTTTTCCCCAACAACTTTTTGTTGTCACTTAACTTATCATCATTCTGTTCATTGTCGCGTTCGGTGCACTCCTCAGGGAATGGCGGCTTCGGTAATGCAGATGTAGCGGGTGGAAGTTGACGATGCGACCAACGTCGAGCCAATGGTTGAATGACACTACACGTTGCGGCTAATGAACGTCGGAAACAGCCTAAAAATGATAAGTTTTATTACGGTGTAGTCCGTTTCACCTTTCATATCGCAGTGGGATTGCCTCGAGCAGCTTCAAAAAAACGGAGAAATTCGGCCATAAGAAAAAGTCTTTGTTACTTAGCATTCGTTAACAATACGGAGAAAAGATGTTTCAAGCGCATGCGTTTTCGAAAAAGAGTCATGTAGCGAAGAAGATTTGTCATGTTTGTACGATGTGAGGAAGATGCTCGGCAGCGCCCCGAAGCTCTTCTTTACGAACGAAAACGGCATTTATTCCATTTAAAAACAGCTCGGCGGAGACTGTTTTGCTCGCGTGTCTTAACATGACACTAACGAGAAGAGACCGTAATGGAATAAGAATGAGATTGGAAACGGCGTGTATGGGTGAGTTGTCTTTCTTAGCCATTTTCCTAATGAACGTAATTGGGTTAACGTAACGTGGCGAAGCTTCGATGCGATAACGGTGACATAAGCCAGCGAAGAAAAAAAAGCAAAACGCCCACGCGGAATAAATGAGGACAGATGGTTGGCGAGAGGCAAATGGAGAACAGAGGCCTCCGGTGCCAACGCCGATTAGCATAGCGATGTGTGTGAGAGGGAGAGATACCTCGGCCAAAAAAAAACCAACCCACATGGGGGGGGGGGATTCGTTTGTATTTGCAATTCGGGGTTGTTGTTTTTTGTAACTTTTTATTTGTAATGAACGTAGCATTTGATTAAGGATCTCACGTAGATTAACGGCGTTTTCCCGAGCCATCATCTAGAAAGTTAACCAAGTCGCGTAATGAGTTAGGCACTAATGGAACGAAACGTGTCTGCACGAAATGACGCCCGATTTGACAGCAGCCAGTGGACGAGATGGGGAATGAATGACCTCATCTTCACGATGCCCTTTGAGACTGCTACGAGTGGTTGAAGGAGACGAGGAAAACGTTCTTGCCATCGCAGGAAACTAGTATTTCTAACGTGGCGACGAGGTTTTCGTTGTCGCGTTGATGGGGGATGAAGAGGGTGATAACAACGCGTGCCTCGTCGATCGAGCGACGAGTGATTTCAGTTTCGCCGTTACGTGAAATGGGAAGTAAAAGTAGAAGACGACAACGACGACGACCAAAAAAAGATGAGGTGGCCTAAGCCGATGCTATCTATTCGCTGCTAATTACTTGGCTCGGCTTCATTATCGTCTTCTGTCAACGACGACGACGAGGCGATGTAGTCGTAGTCGTTGGTTGGATGGTCGGTCGGTGATGGTGACGAAGTTTTTCTCTCTCCTCTTCTCGAGGCTTTTGGTTTTTTCTTCGTCCTTTCTCCCCCTTTCGTGAAACGAAATGAAGTTTACTAATTTGTTCTCCTCGTTTCTTTTTACTGCTTTTTTCCGAGCCGAGTCGTGGAATGAAATTTGAGGCCATAAATCTATTGTGCGGCCGGAACGAGGTAATAGAATCGGGCTGTTTTTAATTAGGAAATTTCTTTAAGCTCGGCTTTCGTTTAAAACTTGCCTCATTGAACGGGACGATTTATCGCGCCAATCAAAAGACACGTTTTTGTGCCATATGCGAAAAGGACACGACGACGACGACAACGACGTCGCACTTTCTCTTCTCTGCCGCAATCGTCTTAAAAAAATTTTCGCAAAAAAAAAAAAAGATGAAAAGTAGGACCAGTACGGAAACGAGTCTCGAGCGACGTTGTCATTCGAGGTAGCCCGATGATGAATTAAAACGGGTCGGCGCCGAAAGTGTAATGGTTTCACCACGTTTAAGCGGATGAAAGGCTCTGAAAGTACTGTCAGTGTTCAAGTTTATTTTGCCAGTTGGCTGGCAAATGGTTCAACCCAAGTGATTATCAAAAAATGCCATTTATTTATTATTTATTTATAAGAGCATCCCAAAGGATAATAAACATACACAAAAAGGGAGAAAAGAAAAAAAAAAAAGGGTAATCCACAATAGCAATCGCAAGATTGCAATTCAATCCCGTTCCAGTAAACCATCAGGACAATCTAAAAGTTATTATGTATATACATATATATGCCCTGTATCCAAGCAACAAGGTTTCGATGTCAGGACACACCGACCGAAATGGAAAGGAAAAAATGATTATTTGCAACGTAACAACTAGGATTAATGCTAACACATATAAATACATT
>JAQIWH010008125.1:0-10614 GCA_034695005.1 Cryptops parisi | reverse complement strand
AAAATTGCAAAAATTGAAAATGGAATTACTCAACATAAATTCGAATGTCTAACTACTCAAAGATTGCATAAATCTAAATTCGCATAAAACGAAACAAAACTTGCAGAAATGCAAAAAAAGGAATTATGGTACTTTTCGGTTATAGCGGGGCCCATCTGACGTTGCTATTTGCTTGTACTTGGTCATGGATTTATTTTGAAGGTCAGGTTAGGAAAACAAAACAAAATCATACATTTAATTGGTTTCTTTGTTTTTCCTAACCTAACTTGCAAAATAAACCCATAAGCAAATAGCAACATCAGACGGGCCCGCTATAACCGGAAAGTACCGGAATTATTACTCTAAGATCGCATAAATCCAAATTGGCATAAATCAAATGTACCAAAAATGACATATATCAAATCGAAAATTTCAGAAATCGAAAATAAAGCGTATTCTTAAAAAGCATTTTTAAATGTACTTGGTGTTGATTCAGCTTGTTGTAAAATCGAAATTGTATTCTCCATGTAATTTATGTATCTCATGTAAATTTAATGTAAATCTAAGTATTACATAAAAAAAATGTAAATCTAAGTAAACATGTTTTCATGCTTAAAATATGTTTCTTACCTTTAAGTTGTATAATTTTAATTAATTGTGAAATTTGACTTGTAAAAGTTGTCATCTTTTGAATCATCTTCATTACATAAACGAGACCAAGTGCCCACATTTTGATCTACAAATAAAATAATGAAAATAAAATAAAAATGAATAAAGAACACCTCAAGTTCAGCTTCATCATTGTGTTCCAAACACACACAAAAAATTTCAATGACAAAATGATCATTGTTTAAACGAGCGTCTTAACGTTAAAGGGGCATTAGTTCCACTAGCTTAAGATAAATGGCTCTCTTAAGTAATTGAAAACAAATTGTTGCTTCCAAATAGTCAACTGCAACCATGTAACCACAAAAAATAAAATAAAATTAGAGCAAAAAAAATTATGTCACCTGAACTATTTACAATTTTGTGAATAAAAAAAATGTGTACACTGGCAATGAAATGAAATACGTTATAAAGTAAATAAAAATTGCCATATAGGTTGACCCAGTTTTTTTTTTGTTACACTATGAAAAACAAATACAAATAAATAAAATTAAAAAAAAACATGAAACTCGTTCACTTTCACTTCAATTAAAATAACGTAATCACAATGCTATACAATGAAATTAATTTCTTTTAAATTACAAGTTAGTGAAGAAAATTAATTTTTAAGCCATTGTTAAGCGATGTGTGGCCTCCTACCTTACACCAATAGAACATAATAAATTGCTTTACAGTTACACATATTAAAGATTTAATTATATTGAACAATATCAACGTATATCAAAATGTACAGATGTATGTTGCTTAACATTATAGAAGTTAAAAAATAATTAAAACCAACCTCAAACTATCAAAGCCGCAAATTCTATAAATTGTAAGTGTACGTTTAAATAATTTTGTAGTGTTTTCATAAAATTGGAAACAAAGTGTAAGTACCGGTATATGATTCATGGGTACTTTTCATAGGCGCTAGTGGTTAGGCATGGTTGTTGTTTTTAACTAACCTGAACTAGCGTCTAGTACCGATTTATGTATTGTATATCTAATTTTTCATACTATCAATAAAAAATACTATACATAAATTTGTTAAATTCTAAGACTTGCGTGTTAAGTTATACTGTATATCGACCCTATAAGATGAGTAGCAAGGTTTTAATGTGTAATATGAATCTCAAACGTTATGCTTAATTTTCTTTGAGCCATTTAAACTCATTCTCGTCAACTCTTACTGTATATGTACATCACCAATTCTATGTAGAGTCAGTTTGAAATATTAGAATATTGCCTTGATTGGCTTCTACTATTGTTTTCCAAAATCCTTTTCTCGAGGTCAGAAGCAAAAATTTCAAAGGGCATTCCTCGAAACGTTTCAAATTTATATTCCAACTTTCTCGTTTACTAGTTTTTTGAAGAAAACAGGCTTTCCCAATTTTTAAAAACAAAACAAAACAAAAAAATAACCTTTTTACTTATAGAATGTTTAAAAAACAAACAAACAAACTCCACCTCATTTTCCTATATTTATGTAGGTCTACCTCAAATCTTCATTAATATGCAATATTAAGATACAGTATATCACTGACTATAGCATACGATCCAACATCAGTACTATACTATACAGCAGTGGTGGATTCATAGAGGGGAAGCTACAGTTCAAACACCCCCCCCCAAACATGTTTAGTTCGTTGATGTATTAGAATGTTTTTATGAAAAAAAAAGGCAAAATTATGCAGTGTTTTTTTGTCTCAACACTTATTTGGACTTTGATTTGACGACCGACTCTTGTGAGTTTGTGAGCTGGGAATTGAACTTATGCTACCACCCACAGTCGTTTATGAGAATATACTGTATAATCCAATATACCAAAAAACGCATAAAACAAGAACTGCATAAGTCCTTCGCATAAATCAAAATCCACATCAAGTCCAATTTAAAAAAAAAATCGCATGTATAAATAAATAAATAAATCGAAAAATGGAATTACCGTACTCAAAACTCGCATAAATCAAATACTAAATTACTCAAAGATTGCATATAAATTTTAATTCGCATAAATCGAAACATGCAGAATTCAAAAATGGATGTTTTGCATATGTACTATGTACGTACAGTATAGCTGTACATGACGATACTGTATATAAAGTGTATGCTTAAAAAGCATTTTTAATATACAGTACCGGTGCTTGTTTTTAACATGACCCTAAAAAAATTCAAGTTACTCCCCTCCCCCCAAGTAGGTTTTCAATTTACCACTGCGATGCAGTACTATATCTTTTCAAGTCAATCTTTATCAACTTTCTTATAAGTCAGGGTTTCCCAAAGTGTGAGTCGGGACACACTGGTGAGTCGCGAGCCGATTTTTGGTGTTTCGCAAAAAAAATTAAAATTGCAATTAGAATGTATAGTTATACTTTGTTAATTTGCTTAGTTGTTGTAACATGTAGACCTACTAATAAATAACGATTTTATCCCCTCCCCATTTTCAGAACATAAGCTGAATAGGTCTCAGTGTTTGCTACTTCATAAAAGTCCATAATAGTTTGGAAACCACTGTAATATAAGTCATACTTTTGCAATTGGAAAAAAAAGACATTGGTGAACAAGTGGCCACTTTTGGTTTTCAGTTCTTACAAAATCGCTGCCATTACGAAACAACGAATAATATCAAATTCCAAAACTAGAAAAAAAATGAAACAAAAAAAGTGGTCATACGTAATCGGGCAATTATAAGGCACACTAGTGATAGTAGTAGCCAAACAGTGAAAAAGCCAGGTGGACTTCAAGGGTTTCACCTTGGCCCCCCTTAGGGACAGGTGAGTGAAAGTCTTTCTTTTCTTCGCTCTTTTCTTTGCCTTCCTGTCAGTTGCCTTGTTCCTGTTGCTCGTCGTCGCCAACTCATTTTATTGTAATCGGAATCCAACCCAATACATACAAAATGTAGGTCAAAGTAGAAGTTCACCTCGGAGTCCGGCAACTCGACCGGATATATATAAAGCTTCTCTAGCACTTTCGCACAAAGTAAAAAACACCTTTTATTTGCCAACTACCACACCATTCACACTCTCCAACATGGGACTACAGCTCTTTCTCCCATTGGTAAGTGTTTTTGTGTATTTTTAAAGAAAATTCACTTGGACGTATTTAAGAAGAACAATGTTTGGGGAAGTGTCCTTGAAAAGTGGGTAGAACAAACACCGAAATATGCTAAAACGAAATTTTATTTTTAGGGTCAGTCCGTGGCATAGAAAATGACTATATTCTTTCTATTTATTTTTGTTGTTGTTTGTTTTTGGTGGAGTCTCTTTAAGAAAGAGTTTGGCCTTTTTAAATAATTTTTATTTGAGAATTTCCATAAAGTCAATGATGACAACTTCCAATTTTCACTCTTAATGATGTTTAATACCCGTGTTATTATTATTTTTTTCAAGGTAAATTAATAAATCTTATAGTAACATAAAATTTATCATAAAATAAATAGAGCATAGGTTTTTTTACACGTTAACGTTTTTTATAAATTAAAATTTACAACAAGTTAATGACAGCAAAGTTGATCAAGTTTCATGAAGTTGATGGTTATGGCAAAAAAAAAAAAAAAAAATTTTCCACTATACTGTACAGTATATTAAAAGAAGTTGAAAACGATTATACCATAGATTTAGTTAATAAATAATGATAATTTTATATGCTCACAAGCTTCACTTGTGAGTGAAGTGAGCTGAGAATTGAACACCTCTACAGATGTTTATGATAAACAATTTTTGATTCAATGGACCAAAAATCGCATAAATCTAAAACTGCATAAGTCCAAGGTAGCGAAATTCACATACAGTAAATCAAATCGAAATTTGCAGATCAAAAATGAAAATTTTCAAAACTCGCCTAAATCGAATATCACGTTATATTAGCTTCACTTGTGAGTGAGCTGGAAATTGAACGTATATTAAAGACGTTTATTATAATATACTGTTTGCATAAAACATGCATAAAACGAGAACCGCATAAATTCTTCGTATAAAAACCGCCTAAATCCAATGTAAAAAAAATCGCATATAAAAATAAATAAATCGAAACTTGCAGAAATCGAAAATGGAATTACTCAAAACTCGCATAAATCAAATATCGAATAACAAAGATGGCATAAATCTAGATTCGCATAAAATGAAACTATGTATAAAGCGTATTCTTAAAAAGCATTTTTAATGTAATTGTTTAAAATAATTTGAGAAGTGTGAAACTATGTCACCAAATATTCGATGAATGCAAAATCGAATCAGTTCATCAATAGAGTTAACTTTTTTATGGTGCGTGAATATTGACCCATTTTTTGCAATATAACCATTTCGATACTTTTCAAATTATTATTTTTAAAAAATATTACTTCTTAATTTTATTTCACATGTATTTTCAAACATATCAAGAAAAGTACTTGGAAATTGTCATCAACATTATTGGAAATGATCAGAAGAACATTATGTCCGGATGATCAAGTTCAGTTGCATTACCATATACTACTCATTCGAGGTCAATGTCGCTGTATCATCATCATCGTTTCTTTTTTATCAAGAAACGACATCGTGACAAAGAATTTCATTAACATTGAATGCACGACAAGAAAACCGAAAAAGAAAATTCCAGGTTCCCTGAGTACAATAGCCTCAAAAAAAACCTGTGGGAGTTCCTTATATGTGATTTCACAAATGTGCGACGATAAAATTTCTCCAACATGCTTATTATACGCAAGAAAATTTCGCTATTATGCGATTTTGTGCAATGGTCAAAAAAGTGACTGAACGCTAAATATCTTGCCACTTCATGGAAATTTTGATTTATACGATGTTTGCGCATAATGTAACCTTTGCAGAAATGAACCTTTATTTTCCATTTCACTGACACTCTTTGTACTCATGTTTCTTTACCTATATATATACTCTTCCTAACCGAAAAAAAAAAACACAACAAATTATCACATTTAATGTTATACGGAACATATGGAAATTGAAGGGCCAGGTGTAAAAGTGTGTTAAGTAAACATTTTTTACAATTTCGAGGAAAACACGTTTAAATATCTGAACTTGCCTTGTTGTCTATGAGCTACTTCATACTTTTTGCAATAATATCTTTGCACATCATTTTGTTTTGCTCAAAATTATGCATTAGGAAGGTAGAATTGCACCTAACACGTTCGAAAATCATTTTTGACAAAAATGCTACTTAACACCCTTTTACCATAAAGTTATTACCAACTCCATGCTTTTACACTAAGCTCTTCAGCTATTAGACATTAGACTTAGCCGATATCTACAATATTGAGACAAAGTATAAAACTTAATTTTTATTTTCAGTTCACGCTGTGTTGTTTAACACTGAGCGTTTCCGGACAATTTGGAGACGCTTTTCCAGAAGATTCGCTCGACTTTGAAGCCCCACAAGTTTTCCGAGCTCAGCCCAGAGCTTCCGCAAGAGGGCAACAACAATTTCAAGGCATTCCTCAGCAACAACCCCAAGAACCAACTCGTTTCCAACCCCAACCCACACGCCAAGTGTCTGCATCCAGGCAATTTTTGGACCAGGGACTCATCCGGTCTCTATCCGCCACCACCACGACACCTAGAACACCGTCTTCGATGATCTTGAAGCAGCTCAACCAACAAAACCAAGACGGTTCTTACACGTTCGGATACGAAAGCGAAGACGGCTCGTACAGAGTCGAAACTCGAGGTCTGGACGGTCTCATCAAGGGCAAATATGGTTACTTGGACCAGAACGGCGACTTGAAAGAGATCGAATACACCGCCGGTGGCAAGTTCGGATACGAACCCAGCGGGGAAGGTATCATGGTACCACCAAGAGCACCCCCCGCAAAAGACAAAGCTCCTTTCCAGATCGATGATTACGAGGATATCGATTACGACGACGACGGAAATCCGATCAAAGTTGGGGGCGGAGCCATTGGCAAGCAACAGTTACCGCAATTCCAAAGAGCGCAGAGACCGCAATTCCAACCGGAAGCAGCTCCTCAACCCATAGCTCGTCAGCCCACTGCACCCAGACAGAGATTTCAACCATCTGCGCCAGTTGCTAGACAACAACAACAACATCGTCAACAACCACCTATACCTCAACAACGTCAACAATTTTTACCACCACCACCACAACAACAACAACAGCCATCTCAGATTCACTTGCAACAGCAGTTTGATTTGAGTGACTTCCAAGTACCAGCGCAAGTACCACGTGTTCAACAACCACAACACGTTCAACAACCACAACACATTCAACAACAACAACAACAACCAGCACCACAACCACTACCTCAACGTTCTTTCCCAAGACAACAACGACAAAGATCTTCACCACTGAGTTCATTCTTAGCTCAACAAAGTCATAGTCAATCTCAATTCAAATGAGAATAACAAAAATACTCTTTACCACCTAGAGACATTTCACCGATTATTTCCAAAAAGAAAAAATCGAATCTATTTTTTTTTTCGATTCTGTCTGATTTCAAATTCTATACTCCGATCATTATTTAAAAAAAAAAATTTGAAATTCGATAAACATTGTCATTTCTGAGATCAGGTTCTCTTAATGGTGTTTAAAACTATAATTATACATCATTTTATTGTGATAGTTCTAACACTTCGATGCTGAAAGTAGAAATAAGCTTCTTATGTTACAAAAGTAGAATTCGCTTAAACTACAAAAATTGCAACAAAAAAACAAACAGTACAATAGATTTATGTGTTTTAATAATTTTTTAAAAAAATTTTATATGTTTATTTTTTGTTTATACGAAAAAAAACGAAAGAAACATAAACTAGGCGCTACATTTCTTCCAATTAGTATTGATTTCGATAAACAACCTATAACGATTCTATTATTGGTTTATAAATTGGAAAATTATAAATTTAATACAAATAATTATGATTGAATTCCGCAAATATTTAAGTTTTCATCTGAAAATATAATTTCGTGTTAACCGAGGACCAAACTATCCATTTTCGTGTTAAACGAATTCTACTTCAGTAAACGAATATTCGATACAAAATAATGTGAAACTGAAATCACATTACTTTTGAAAAAAATATTTCCCTCCCCAAGTACAATTAACTCCTAAATTATGAGAGAAAGTTAACTACATATTTACTATACAAATATATAGTTAACTGAAAATAATTGTTCCTTTATATTGTGATTATTTTTCGCATTTAGATGATATTTTAATAACAATATTTTTTTTGCAGATAAAGAAAGTTATTGTCCAAAAAATTTCAATTATCAATTCTATAGAACGAGAGTTATAAGCGTTTATTTTGTATATATTATACATCAGTATCGTTGATAATTACCAAAACGTGTATGGTTTATGTAATTAAAAATGTATGAACAACTTTTCAAGGTGACATCTTATTAAAAAACGAACACACAAAAAAAACAAAAACAACGCCAATTATAACTATTTTAAAATAAATTAATTTCATTAAATTTAAAAAACAAACAAACAAATACTGACCTAACTAAAAACTAGCTCATTATCTTCAGTTTTCAATTTTTCAAGTTTTCAATATAAATATAAATATATGAAAAAAATACATGCCTTAAGGAAGAAATGGAACCTATTGACCTAATACCCTAACCTTCCATATTTCTTTCAACGTCTTACCAACAAAATAAATTATCAAAAATAAAAATAAAAATATTCGTCATTGATCCAATATATTAAAAAAATTATGATAATCGATTACTCCAAGTTGTCAATATAATGATTACGAAATCGTCGTTTGTAAAACTTGACCTACATCTTTGTTTAAGCTGACAAGGTTGACATGTTGGAAAAAATCGTGCTGAAGATGATTTTCAAAGCACGTAACAATTAGAACACATTTCACACGTTTAAACCATTTTTTTGGACATCATAAAAATATTTATCAAATCATAATAAACAATTTTTAAAAAAAAATTGATTCATTACACTTACAAAAAATAGATTAAAATTTTTTTTATAGATTAACACAAAAGATCTCGCGATTTGTAACTCAAGTGGTTTTATGCGATAGATGTCGCTTCGTCTGTAACGTGATCCTCATTACATTTCAAAGACCTATATCAATTTCCAGGATATCATACATTTTTGTAAATAAATAAATAAATAAACAAACAGTAGCTGTATTATAGAGAATAATAAATAAATACAATTTAAAAAAAAAATTAGAGAAAAGTCTAATCCAACAACTAGTTTGCTCTACTTTGATACAATTATAATCTTTGTGATATACAGCCTTAGGCCTAACTGCTCTGGACTTTCTCCGGATCAAGTTTTCTCTCGTGCTCCACTTCATACCGAGGTCAGTGACTACAACTAAGCAGTTTCCCAAAAGCAACAACAAAAACAAACAACACTCCAAAGAAACCTTTTGCTTTCCACGCGAATGTTAATCAAACCGTACAAATGTACCACTGTGTCAAGTATCAATGAGAATGTTCTAGTACCAATGAAAATAACAACTAAACAGAATTTGTGAACCTATTAAAAACTTTTTAGTTCGCAAGTTCAATAGTGTAATCTCAAGACATTACCCGTGAATCTTAAAACAGACAAATAATGTACAGGCTTACATTGAAGTACAAGTAGTAACACAAATACATGTTGCTCTATACTAGACCCAGATAATATACTGTGCAAGCTGAACATATAACCTCAAAAAATTTCCCATGAATTTTGGAACAGGCAAATAACGAATAGATTGGAATACAAGTAGCTCTATACTAGACACAGATATATTGTAGATGTTGAACACAATTAATATATAGATGTTAACAAAATTATTAAAATAAATTTGTTTGTTTAGTTTGTTGTACAAAAAGAAACATTTTTTCTTCTTTTGGAAATTTTGAAACACTTCTCCCACTTTTGGAACACTCTGTACACAGATCCAATTAAATTCTATAAAAATAAAGATGGTTGATTTTTTCCATTCTTGTGGTCATGTGGTAATTCTTTCACAAAATAAAATTAATATACATATTTTTGAAGTCATATTTGTTATTACAGTATGTTTCAAGAATATAAACTAACTTGCAGACGATCCATACTCTAGCACGGAAAAATCATTGTAGTCTCATCAGTGTAGTAAGTTAATTCATTACTGTTTACATTCGCACAGTTATATTACTGTTTATCTTCACGTTGTTAAGGTAATTTCAAACGTGTCACAAATTTAAATGTATATATAATGTATATATATATTATATATACAATATATTTATACAGTAGGCTTACACTGTATAGTCGCTATATAAAATTTGCTCAATTTAACTGTACGGTACACCAAACATGAACATTTTTTTTTACTCTTGAAACACTCTTTTAACAGATCCAATTAATTCTGTAAAAAAATGAAGACGAACCATTTTTCCCCCTTTCGGATTCATTCTTTTACCAAACAAAGGACTATTAGTCTTTCAATTGGTCTACAACGAAGTGAACGTGTATCTTGTACCAACACGTCATTAGTGTTATTATTTCACTTCATTATTATCATTGTTGTTGTTACACTTATATAGTGCTCTTTGTTCCTGTCCACTTGTATATACATAATAACATTAACAGTGCTAAATCCCATCAACGTACTTGTTCCCACGGAAAGTAAAAGAATGCGAGATATGAACTATGTAACAACTCTGTTAAGACGTTATCAACGAACCAAAGATAGAAGAAAAAAACCGGTTAGTTCACTTCTTTAATCTTATCGTTACCAACTCTATAAATTTTGGCAACAACTTACATTTTCTAATCTTAACCAAAAAAAAAAACTTAAATAAATAAAAAAATAGAACACACTTTCCCATTATCTTTCGAAGTATACAGTACTTTCCACCTTTCATCATTAATACTACTCATTCTACCTATCACTTTTTTCTCTACAAGAAAAACTAGACCTACTACAAGAACTAGGTCTACCTTCTGCCACAGTGTAGAACTTCCGGTTAATATCAGCAAAAACAGCTAGTCTTGGATAAGAAATTTCA
>JAQIWH010008124.1:0-10614 GCA_034695005.1 Cryptops parisi | reverse complement strand
AGGGCTACCTTTATATATATATATTGAAAATAATCATATAAAGGTAGCCCTCGTTTTAAGTACTTTTAATCTGCTGTACAGGGTGTTCAACTAAAAAATCTAAATTTCCTAAAGATGCTAAATTTTAACCTCAAATGCTATGCATCAAAACAAAGTAAAAAGTCCATAAACATGGGTCCGGAAATGCTTAACTTCTGAGATAGTACAGAAATCACTTGATTGCATAGGCCCATGATGCCATAATCGCTGTAGGTATGTAAATGAGTATGCGTTTCAGAACCCATGTTTATACGAACATTTTGCTTTGTTTTGATGCGTAACATCAGTTGTTAAACTTTAATTAGACCTTTTAGGAACACCCTGTATAACAGATTTTGTGTTTTATTTTACGTCACTTCTAATATTGTAACTTATATAAATAAACTTAAACCTTGAAATATTGCATCCATAAAAAGCAATACAAAAAAGTGGAATAACGGCATCCCCCGCTTAACGCGAATCTCCCAGAACGTCAACCACCACGTAAAACGGGGTCACCTGCAGTATAAAAGTAATTTATTTAGACATTAGAATGTCAAAAGGTGAAAATCAATTTATATATAATATAACTTATAAAGTATAATATGTAGATAACGACGTTTGCATTTTGATGTATAAAGTACATTAATTTTTTTACTAATTAATATCGTAATTAATATGCAAACATAGCATTGAGGAATAGGAGGACTGACCTCAATGACCAACTATAACTTGTCACCAAATTACAATTGAACAAAAAAAAAATATCATCTAAACATATAAATTATAACATTTTCCTATTGCCCAATAACAATAACGACAAAAAACTCGAAGCGGCCACTTTACAATAACAAAAAAGGACACTTGTAAAACATGATAATTACGATGTTAAACTCCCAAGTGTTCGTGATAAATGATCAGGTTTGCAAAACTTGATTATAATAAGTATTAAAAAATAACATAATAAAAAAACGGTAGTCTAAGAGTCTAGACAAAAACGACAATTGACATGCTATTCAAATGAACCTAATAAATGAATAGGAAAGAGGTGTGCCATCCATTTCATTCACTGTGTCGAAAAATATTTAACGCACACACACGCTACAGAAGAGGTTAATTTCGCAAGGTCGGTGTGATAATAAACTATTAATAATGTAGATTAATGCCATAGTCATCTCAACCTATAATCAGTATGTCATCACCACTGAAAAAATAAAAGATGCTGCTAATCTTAGCTACTTAGTTTACATATACATGGACAGAAAAAACCCATGGAGCTTGTAAAGAAGAATAGAGTGATCAACAGTGTCAAAAGCTTTAGTAAGGTCAATAATAACAATAGTTGCTGACGTTTTTCAATGACTTGAAAAACAACATCAGTGAAGGAGATAAGGTTGGCTCATCTACATAAATCTGTGACATTAGCGACAAGTGCATCTTAACACTAGTGACTAGTATTTCAAAAACTCCCTGATGTTTGAAAATGCATTACATTATGATCACTTTCAAATTGAACACTATATATCAAGAATACAATAAAACACATCTCTAAAAAAATTGAAAGAATGTAAAACTTTGTTGGTGGTCAGTGGGAATTAGCATGTAAAGAAGAATAAAGTGATTAACCGTGTCGAAAGCTTTAGTACGGTCAATAGCAATAGCATGAAAAACTATGCTGACAGTTTTTCAATGACCTGGGAAACAACATCAGTGAAGGAGATAAGATTAATATCTGCATAAATCTGTGAAATTAGTGACAAGTGCATCTTAAACCTAGTGACTAGTATTTCACAGATGTTTGAAAGTGGTCACCTTCAAACTGCTCAAAAGTAACACTATACATCAAAGATACTATGCAATAAAAAAAAATCTCTAAAAAAGAAATATTGAAAGAATGTAAAAACTTTGTTGGTGGTCAGTGGGAATTACAGTGCCATAAGTCACGGAGGGGATAAAGTATGATTAGATGACTGCCACCATGCTGTGGGTATTTCTTTCTTAATCGAATTGAGTTCCCACTGGGAAAAATGCTATAATAATAAAAAATAAAATAAAAATGCAACATAAAAGGTGGACAGGTGCACCTTCTGAATATGCATGAAATCTCCCAATGGGCTGGATTTACGTCATCTTAACATGCACGGAGTAATACATCATGTCATTTTTTTTCTTCTCACGTATTTATTCCAACGAGGGTGTTTTTGCATGCTTTTCCCACCATAAAAAATAAAACGAACGTACGGGGGATACTGAAACCTTTTTTTTTTTACTGTATTTTTTATTTTACCAGAAATTTTTACCAAAAAAAAAATAATAATAATAAATATAAAATATTCATAAAACCACCAAAAAAAAATTGTAATAAAAATCCAATTACACAAATAAAAAACTCGTTTTTCAGCAAAATGTAAATCTCTTTAAAAACCTTTTTGTCTACATCTAGAACGCACAGTACAGGTGAATGGAGATATATGGGGTGTTTCTAAAACGTCTAATCCTCTTTTAACCAAAAATCTTGTACATCAAAACAAAGCAAAAAGTCCACATGAACATGAGTCCGGAAATACATACTGTATTGTAATCATTTGCATACCTACAGCGATGTACCGGATATTGTCCGGAAATATAAGTATAGACTTGTATTTTGTACATGGGTTCGGAAATGTTTCCGTTCTGAGATAACACACGATAAAGTCACGTAAAAGCATTAAGTTTATCGTCTCATAATCCTTACGCAAATAAGTTTACAATTTCCGGACACATGTTTATATTGACTTTTTGCTTTGTTTTGATGCATAGCATCTGCGGTTACAGTTTGACTAGACGTTTCAGGAACACCCTGTATAGTAATATAAAATACCTTTGGTCAATAACAGAAAAATATACAAAACCAAATAAATATAAATGAACATCAAAAACGGTGATTTGAATAAACAATAAAAAATAACTACAAATCCTATAAAATATCATAAAAGAACAATGCCCTATTTCTTAATAGCTAAGAAATAAAATCATTTTTATACTGAATCCAAATTTCGACTTCAAAAACGCAGCATTTTTCATACTGTACTGTTTATATTAAACATTTATTGCTCAATTTAAGCAATAAGCAGCTTAAAAAGCTTAATAAACCAATATTAGCTTTTAATGTTTATTATGATATTAAGCTATTAGCTTAATGAGCTTAGGATTATATTACTAACACTTTTGATAAATAATTATACCCTTTGAACATAATTTCTATAAAAATGTGGCCGCCGCGTATTGTGATCAGATAGGTGCCAATGAAGCAAATTATAATAATAACTGATAACACATCAACACTTATTGATACACTAGGTTACTTATATATTGTTCATATTATTCTAATATAGTAACTAACGTTATTTTTCATATGCTATTCACATTTTCAGAATGACTGAAAATATCGTGAATCAGCCGCTTATTGTGATCAGACGGATTAAACAGTAACTTTTTTTGACAATTAAAGCAGTTCAACATTTTTATCCGTGATCAAAATAAGCACGTTCCAGTGTATAAATGAAAAATTCAACCGAAAGTATACTGAACGCCGCTTATTCTGATTGCATAAATAGCAATAAAACTATTGATAACAATAACCGACTAAAACAATCACCAGTGTTAAAAAATAACACTAAACACCGCTTATTGTAATCACATAAATACAGTGAAATCCGGTTATTGTAATCACTTTAGAACTTGTGCATTTTAATAAGAATAACCGGCTGATAACATTATCCGTGATTATAATAACCGAATTCCATTGTCGTGAAAGATTGATAACAATAACCGAAGTTTTTAAAATTTAGGTTTTTACTTTTACTGTTTTTTTAACTTTCATCCATTTATGATCACAATAAGCGACGTCCGATGTGATAAACAAAAATTTAACAAAAAATAACAGTATACACCGCTTATCGTGATCGTACAAACAGAACAAAACTGACTGATAACAATAACCGCAGTTTTAAAAATTAAGTCTTTATACTTATTTTTAACTTTAATTCATCAGTGATCACAATAAGCAGCAACTTGTATTAAAAACTTAAAAATGACAGTGGACGTCGCTTAATGTGATCACAATGTGTTGCATATCAGTATGTTGATTGAAAACAACATACTGACAAAAAATAATCGGTGTTTTTAAGCATTTTTTAATGTTTATGATCACAATAAGCGGCTTCTAATATATATAAATAATAAAAAAATATATGTAAACAATGAAAAAATAATTGGTTTCCTTACCTTTCCAGCATCACTCATCAGTAAAAACAACCTGGCCAGTAGAAAGAGCGCTAACTTCTCGCACATGGTTGCGAATTCTTCACTAATGCAGATTCCAGGTTCGGAAGATGATGAACCGAAACTTGCTTTTCATCATCAGTAAAACGTTGTTTTTTTTTTTGCAATAAACAAACAAAAACAAAAAAAAATTGCACTACTTCATCCGGAAAAGAAAACACTAAAAAACAAACATCTTGGCATTTTGTGTAGTCCGTTTTCAAGTTGTGAACTTTTCATAATCCTGGAGCAGTGGAGAACACGAAAAACATGTGAGGGCCTTCAGCAAATGCTGGGGGCTAAATGAGGCAATGTTCGCTGATGGTTGGTAGGGGTTCACTTTGGAAGGATAAAGCAGAGCCACCTTTGAATTTCGGCCCATAGCAGACGATACCCACACAGCACTAAAACAAACGTGTAAAACAGTGGCGCCGTCTTCCGTGTTTTTTTTTTCACTTTTTCTTTTTTGTTTTTTTTTATACACAATTTTTTTTTTTTTCACTTGGCACAAAATCGTTTAAGCGAAGTTTGCTGACCGCCGATTATTTTTCACTCATCCAAGTTTGCGTAAAAACGAAACACAAACTACAACGACACTTTCTTCGAATAAATGCCAAAGTCGTAGCCAAACCCAAGTCGTTGAACTTTGATCACAATCTCGTTCGACAAAACACCTATCCACTTATTTATACACAGTGTATATTTATATATATGGAGAAAGAATTTATATTTTTATAGATATAGTATATATTTGATAAAAAAAATAAGTCTTCCACTAAAATTTCTCTAAAAAAAATAAAAAATAAAACATTCAACACATTTGTTGTATATGGAATAAAACTTTCTAGGTGACATTTGTCGACCTACATTTTCACAGTAAAATTCACGTTGATCAAAAAACAAACAAAAACACACGAAAAACTACGTAAAATCCGAATTTTGTATTTTAAAAAATCAATCAAAAATTAAAATGATTTTCAAAAATCAATCTTACATTTTTATATTCATGAAAACGCCATATTTTTAGTCACATATCATAAACACAAACTCTCCAAAAAATGAACGGTGTATAACAAACTTTTACGGCGGTCTACTGACAAGTTCAACACACTTTAGAATTCAAGTTCATTGAGATGACCTTTTTTTCACTTTTCAAAACAGTAAAACAAAAAAAAATTCTTCAAAGAAAATATATCAAAAAAATAATATATGCGTGTATCAATACATACAGTTCAAGATCAGCGTGCAAACGCACAGATATGTGTCTTGTTGGAGTGTTGGTTTCCGAATTTATTCACAGGTTCGACTGGCGCGAATAATCATCTTCTTCTTCTTCGGGAACGATGTACGATTTATGGCAAAGTGCCCGAAGCAATATCGAGTTTAGCGATGGAGTGCGGCATCAGGTGGCGAAGGAACGTATTCGTAACCATATTAATAAACATTTTATTTTAATACATAAAATATTTACTAACTAAAACTGGTTAAATCATATATATTAAAAAAAAATAACCATCACTTTCGTAATAGCAGCACTCCTTTAATCGCATAGTAAATTCAACTCATTCTGATGATGCTAACGTGCGACATTGTGCACACATGTTAAGTTGTTCTCCCTGTAAATAAATAAGGATATTGATATTTATTATGAATAATAATACAGTTAAAGTACAAGTAAAATACCAGTTTGAGTTCTCTCATTTTATCCGCGGATTCTTTTCTACGCGGGTTTTCTAATACTGTAATTCAAGTACAGTGAAATCCGGTTATTATGATCACTTTGGGACTTTGGGACCATAGTCCCAATGTGGACTATGATCACATAATCACGCTATAATTGTCACATTATAGCGCTTTTGATAACAATAACCGACTGATGATATTGAACAGTAAATGAAAATACATTGAACAGTGTTTTGAACCGACAAAAATACATTGAACCACTGATAACATTATCCGTGATTATAATAACCGGATTTCACTGTACATTATAAATACTTTTTAAATACTGTTTATATACTGTCATGTACAGATATACTGTAACTACATAATGCAAACAAAAAACTTTTATTCTGCATGTTTCGATTTATGCGAATTGTAATCTCTCGAGTAATTTTCGATACATTTTAAGCCACCATAATTTATGCGTGTTTTGGGTAATTCCATTTTTGATTTCCCGCACGATTCCATTTATGCGAATTTTGATTTATCTGAATTTCGATTTAAGCGAAATTAAAATTTATGCAGTTTTTGAGTAATTCGGTTTTTGATTTTTGCAATTTTTTTATTCATTTATTTATATATCCGATTTGTTTTTACATTGGACTTCCATCGAAAAACGTAGAAAAACAGCATCCCTATTTAACGCGAAAATTCGTTTTACACGAAATCTCACTGATCACGATTAACACGTAAATCGACGGTGACCTGTAAATAAATCAATTAAAAACTATTACATACTAGCTGATAGCCCGGCAATATTGACGAGTACTTCAGCAAAAACTCTCAATTATCCGGCAAACCCAAACACCCGAATTTTTCACCCAACCGGTATCATTTGTAACTTACATTAAAAAAACAAAATTCCTTTTTGTTTTAAATTTTGGGATAAAAAAATACCAAAATTTTACAATATCACTAAAGTTCAATAATTTTAATTACAATACGAAACAATATCGTTTTCCATCTGCATCTAATTTCATTATATTCCCAAAATAAATACAACCCAATTACTTCGAAATAGAAAGAACCATCTAATTTGAGATTTGTTCAAAGAACGACTTTGAAGAAAACTACAAAATTTAAAAAATAAAAAATCAATTGAAACAATCATTCTGTGTAATTAGAGTGTAAAAGTTCGGCTGACAATAGGCACCCTTTGAAGTTTCATATAAGCCTATCTCGATTTCAAGTTTGTTAGCAAAATGACTCGTTAATTCGAATTTGCTCCAGATTAAAGTGAAATCCGGTTTCCTTAAAAAAAATAAAATGATATATATATAAAATCTAAAAAAGAAAAAATGGTAGAAAACTTTTCTCGTGTGATTGCGCTGTAGGTCGGTGCGATCCTGCTCTCCAAACTCATTTATCTTGATGAAAATAAATGATAACAAAGTAGTATCAAATGGAGGAAGTTTCGTACCATAAGGTTGTTGGAAGAACAAGAAAAAAAACATTGGGGTAGAAAATTCTACAAATTATACCCCTTAATCAAACGTAATTTTTTTGGGGATGAAATATTGGTCGGCAATATATATATAAAAAAAAAAAACCTATAAAAAAAATAGACACCCTAATGATGAAAATGAGAAAGCTAAAAACCCGACTAAACACCGCTAATAACGCTAAATTGGAATCACAAATATCCCATTTATTTTTATTATCACTTTGGTTCATCTCGCTCATTGTACTTTATGTGCAGGGTGGCGCAAAAGTCCCTTCACGATTTTAAATCCGAATATCTTTTTTTTTGGAGAGAACTTGTTGTGTTTTTTATTTTTGTAAAGTAAAGCACAGACGTGGGAGTTTTGAAAATGTTACAATATACACTTCGAGAAAAAATTGAAATTGTTACGATTCGTTTGGAAAACATTGTTATGACAGTTACAAATTATCACTTTTGGTTCAACTCGCTTATTATACTTTGAGGGTGGCGCAAAAGTTCCTTTGCAATTTTAGATTCGAATATATTTTTTTAGAGTGAACTTGTTTTGTTTTTCTTTTTTCAAAGTGAAGTACAAACGTGGAAGTTTTAAAAATGTCACAACAAACGTTTCGGAAAAGAATTAAAATTGTACGATTTACTTGGAAAACATTGACAGTTTCAATGAGTATTTAACCTAAGAAACAGTCTAACCACACCATACTGCAATTCTGCAACGAGCACACATATGTCAGCGCGAAGGAGGACGTCATTTGAAAGATATTATATTTCGCAAATTTATAATAATAATCACCCAGATCTGTGTTTTATGAACGCGTTTTTGAAGCATTCTGCCACTAGAAGGAGTTGGTTGGTTGTACAAAACGTAAAAAGTACAAATATGTTACTAAAGTTTGTATTACAGTTTGTATTACTAATCCGGAACCCCTATTATCACGCCCCCGTGCTACAGCATGAGTCTACTTCTAGTGAATTTATCAAAAACTCCAAGAAATTTACTTTGTTATTATTTAAAAAATATAAATTAAATTGATTTCTCTTATTTTTCTTTCACTTTGAAAACGTGAAGGGACTTTGACGCCACCCTTTATAATAATATCGAGAAAAAAATACCAACAAAAAAACTAAAGTTAAAAAAAATTTTTGAACAGAACTTAAGTCTTTTGTTCTATCATCATCACTTTGGCTTATTAAACTTATGCCTTCCCACTATCTCACAATTACGAACAAATATTTCACTTCAACGAACACAAAGGGCATGATGATAGTAACAAATTCAACGCGCGCCATTGTTTTCTATGGGATTGCTATTTAATTTATTTATTTATATACAGTACTAGTTATCGTTAGTGAAGATCTCGAAAATTGTTGGTGCGAATCGGAAAACACGACAGGGTGTCTCCAACTTGGAAATTAAACTTTTTTTTTAAAGGGGATTTTATTTTCATTCCCCTCAAAAAGTGGTTTTGTTTCTTTCTCTACTGGCGAGGGGGGGGGGAAGGAGAGATCTGTTGACTATTTAGCACTGTAGTTTTCACTCGCTCGACCATTTACAATAAAACTTTTTCAGGTTATATTTAGTATACTGTCTGGTGGGTAACTTCTTGCCGAGACTTTGGCAGCCATTCACCTTGTGTGACGTCATTTTGACGGATCCCTCTTTTGAAAAGGCGCACTATTCACGACACGAAGCGCATCGAAACGCACAACGCCACTTCTCATTCTCTTCCCCATGAAGGAAAAGATGAATGTGTCTTTTTCTTCCCTCCGAAAAAGTAGAAAGACAGAAAGAAAGAAAGAATGGAAAAGAAGAAGAAGAAAAAAATCTTTTTATCACGTTTTAGAGACTTCCTTTTACACTGTGGCATCAACGCGATTTGTCACGCAAAGAAAAATGCTGTCGCAACCACGTACGTATCGCCCCCTAAAGACGAACAGCTCAACAAACGTCAAAATGGAATAAAAACAAAAATAAACTAACGAACGGAACCGTTCGAATATACGACTATAACAACAAACAACTACTGTACTCGACTTTTTTTTGACATCATCTAACCTCACAGTCGTGGTTTTAAAACCCATGAAATCCAATGGTTAACATCCGTAACGCTTAACACAGTGAAGTCTTTTATAAATTGTTTTATGGTATCGAAAAAAAAAACGGTGATATATTTTACATTGTAAAATTGTACATTGAAAATGCTTTTGGAGCATATTCTTTATGTACTATCATATACATTTATGAGATCGTTGAGTAATTTGATATTCGATTTATGCATGTTTTGAATTATTTCATTTCTGCACGTTTCGATTTATGCAAATTTAAATTTATGCGATCGTTGAGTAATGCGATTTTTTTACACTGAACTTATGCGGTTTTTTTTTACAAAGGACTATGCGGTTCTCGTTTTATGCGTTTTTGGTTCATTGGACTATACAGTATATTCTCATAAACGGCTTTGGGTGGCAGTATACGACAAATTCCGAGCTCGCTCACTCACAAGTAAAGCTATATATAGAGTATTAAAAAACCATAAAATATACAAATGTGTATATGTCGCCGGCAAAGTATAGAATTCAAACATTCTATAGAATGCCTAGTCTGTTTATTGGCAAAGTATAAAATTACTATTAAAATAGCTATGTTGCGTAAAATTTTAAGATTATGTTTAAAATTTAGACAGTGTGTTCTTTTACTGTAACTATATCTTCTGGGATGCTGTAATTTTAAATAAAATAATTAAATTTAGGTATCTTGTCAGTTATTTTCCCGCCATTCAAAAAGTTTGCCATTCAAATATTTCAGTAATATTGATATTAAATTTATGCCCGTTCCTTCCCTGCCTACAAAGTGTTATTGCATACTTTGCCAAGAGAAACTAACTGTTCTATAGAATGCTTAAACATATTGCTGGTAACATATGTACGTCTATCTAACCAACCAACAAAAAAAAAACGAAAAAGAAAACATCACATTTAATTAATTAGGCCCTAAATTCCAGCTAAACTATCGGCTTCACGTTAAACACGCTGAAGCGTATAATTCAATTTAACCAAAAATTCTACGAAAGCTCTTTTTTAACCTTTAAAACAAACGTATCGTTTCAACCCGAAAATGTACACCACAACTA
>JAQIWH010008123.1:0-10615 GCA_034695005.1 Cryptops parisi | reverse complement strand
GATTGCTTATTGCTTGTACAAGCCTAGCACTAATATGGCGTCTAGATCCGGTTGGCCCCATCAGCTAGAACGCGACCAAGTATCGATATCAACAAAAATTAATGCATCGATTCAAGTAGTTTTTTTTTAGAAGTGTACATGTTTCATAACACGTTTGGCATTCATGTCAAAAAAAAGCAGCCTATATATATACATATAGATCAATAAGAGCAAAACACTCAAATTTTGATTGAAATACCTATTTAGGTATGTCATACATACCTAAGTTACATATAAAACGCTTCTCCAAGTTCCAGGTATCACTTGCTCTTCAAATATACCTCGAAAGGATGACAAATTACTTCGAAACGAACTGGATTCGTGTAGAAACACAAGACGCGTTGATTGCCGCTCGTCGTTATTTAGCTTTCATTCTTTTTTTTTATGAACACTCCCAAAAGATAATATGCGAAATATATCGATCGAAAATGAAGTAGATGTCGGTACCTTACGGTGAAACGAGAAAACAATTTATTTTATTTTTTATTTACACAATGGCCGCGTTCACTTTGAACGCGTTTCACTTTTATACTTTTATCGCAAAAGCCGTTCAAATACAGTCGATAAATGTTGTAACCTACATAACCTTTATACAAGTTATCGACTGTTTTTTGACGGTTATGCGCTAACAGCTCTCAAAGTGAACGCGGCTTACAAAGAAAGCAAAGAAACTATCCAATGAGATTCGTTGTTCGAAACTCGGTTTAGGTTGGGTCATGTAATGACGCTGCTGATTGGTTTCTGCGCACAACGCCTCAAAGACAAGTTCAAACAATGCACGGACATTTTGTTTTTTTTGCACATTACAACGCATTAACCACGTTGAAGAAGTTGAGTGTGCCGGTAGTTTGATTTCTTTAAACATAAATTGCTGCTACAGTGATTGAATCCAAGCTTTTTTACAACGACAAAGAAACGAAAAACTCACCATGTCGTACGGAGGTTCGCAAAAAATCCAGAAAGTGATGGTTCAGCCGATTGTATCCTTTTTTAGTCGAGTTTGGTATAGAATAGTGGGTAACATTGTGTGGGTTAACTTTCTTTTGTAAAGATTGGATTCTTTATACATATGCAATAACCAACGTAAATTAATTGTAAATTTCTTTATACTTATTACACGTCGGTGTTAATATCTTCCTTTGTAATATTGATCTGTAGTTATACGGTTTTCATTATTTTATTGGGTTTATATGTACTGTATATCACGAGGTCGTGGGACAAAGCTTTTCATGGGGTATGGGTTCATGCATTGGACAAGTGAACGTTTATATTCCTTAATTCTAATTTATATAGAACTTGATCTTCAGGTATCTACAAAACGTAAGTATTGTTGTTTTAAATGTACAGTACAATACATATATATTTAATTTATCGTATATCCATTAAATCTACACTATAATACACTGGAATCCGCTGGTCACTTTGGGACAAGTGCTTTTCAACTGAGATTCTTAAACAGTGGAAATAAAACGTTGATCAGTGTCTTGGGACTGGCAGATAATGATAACATTATCCATGATTATAATAACTGGATTCCACTGTATATATATTAAGTCTAATGTATATCGATCAATCCTCAAAAGCTTCGCCATGAAAGCAACCATTGCTTTTTGCGGCCACGTTTGAGGAGATATTAATACAGTGCTTTCTAAACAGCGCAGTTAAGTAATGAAATGTTAATTTGCGTTACCTGTCTGAGCATACAACTTACTCACTACTCAACTTTTACACAAGACAAAATATAACTTTTAGTTAACATCGACCATCATTTAACTAAATTTTAATTTAATAAAAGATTTCTAATGTGTCAAATTAAATATTTACAGAGGTCGCGAGTATCGGTTTGGATCTATGGCAACGTGAACACCAGGATCGAGGGGCACATTGTCGTATGTATCAATCCTTGTTTTATATATCGTAACGTTTGTTTGGTTTAAGTGTTCTACTTTAGTCATTAGACGTTTATTTTTGCTTATACAGGATGTTCCTAAAAGTTCTAGTCAAATTTTAACCACGTACGCTTCTCATCCATATAAACATGGGTCCAGAAATGCTTCCCTAATAATGCAGAATGAAGTCATATCTCGTAATCATTACATAAGCAAATGAGTACAGTAGGCATTTCCAGCATTCGTGGTTTTGATGCGTGGTTAAAATTTGAGTAAATCTTTTGGGTACCCCGCTTAGAGGTTAGATCTACTGTTTGAACAAATGTGAGTGAAATCCTCAACAGCTTCGCCATGAAAGTAACAATTGCTTTTTATGGCCACGTTTGAGGAGATATTAATACATATGCTTTCTAAACAGCGCAGTTAAGTAATGAAATGTTAATTTGCGTTACCTGTCTGAGCATACAAGTGAATCGATATCTTCGACACGTGTTGTTTTCTCAACAGCCAATATTTTAATTAAAACCGGCTTCCTTAAGAGTTATCATTCAAGTGTTCCTGATATGTCTAGTCAAATTTTAACCAGAGATGCTACGTGTCAAAGACAACCAATATTAACAAGGGTCCAGAAATGTTCCTTCATAGGCCTAATGTCTCGTGATGATTGTAGATATGTGTATTATTTTAATTATACAAGTCAACTAGCTATGTGTGGCAACATGAGTTCGTTCCAGCATCTCATTGTTGTGTTTTCACTTAGTTACTAACAACAAAGCGTTGTATTCATATACACCCAGCGAACTGGTAAACCATAATCAATAAAAAAATTATTTCCTGCAAGTATCCATAATCAAGGTTTTACATGAAATGTATACTGTAATTTGGAACGGATGTAGTATTATACAGGATGTTCCTGAAGGGGTTCAAGTCGAATTTTAATCACAGACGCTATGCATAAAAAGCAAGCAACCTATATAAACATAGGTGCGGAAATGCTTTCTTTTCGAGATAAAAGGATGAAGTTACGTGAATGCATAGGCCTATTTTATTTTATCTCATAATGGCTGTAAGTATGCATTTCCACATCTGCAGTTAAATTTGACCAAACCATTCAAGGACACTATCAATTAAGAAAGCAAAGTATCAAATCTGTGTTTTCTTACTCTGTGTGTGTTAACCAATTCAAGATATCTTCTTCAACAAATCATTTTCATCTCTTTTTTAGGGCTTTGATGAATTCATGAACCTCGTGCTCGATGAAGCTGAAGAAGTCAATGTAAAAACAAAACACAGGAAACAGTTAGGTATGTTGTCCTGTTCTTTAAAAATACATTACTTGATTATGATGGGGGTATGGCGATCTGGTTGCGATTTTGCATAACGTTTTCTTCGCAACTGCACTGGTGACGTCATTTGTGGTTTTTCTCGTCTTCAACTTGAAATTACTGATATTGTGGATGAGCCGCAAAATTTGATGAACAAGTTGTTTCAGAGCTAGTCAATCACAAGGTAATGATTGGCTACCTTGTGATCATGTGGCCTTGCAGATATTTTTCAAATATAATCCAATGGCTTTTTATTCTTCGTGATTGTACCGTCACTGTTCAAAATACATAAATTTGATAGCGCAAAGCTCAGTGATTGATGCCAAAGGTGGTTCAATCCTCAAAAGCTATGTCAATACAACTGCTTCATTTTGACATTTCATGAGACGGTATGTTTGAATCGGTGGTTTGCTTTTTTTTTTAAACGGGCTTTAGTCCTGCGAGGCAAATTTTCAGAAAACACGAAAACAAACCATCACATAACTAAAACTGGAGAACACCTGATTTTCATATAATGACCTTATTATCCACGTCCTTGGCGATACTGTAACTACATAAAAATAAAACAAAAGCCACTCTTAACTAGTTTTAACGAGCATCAAAGCTGTTGGACTTGTGTCTTTTAACATTATAAAAAATTGATTTAATATTCAAATGAACTGAATCTCAAATTATTTAAGTTATATAGCAAAATTATTATGATCAAAAGAACACAACGAAATGAAAACAGCGTTTGTTAAAGTTATCCGTGTCAACTGATTGCAAATTGACATAAATTTGGCGGTTTTTAATGTTTGCCATATTTAAATGGTTTTTGGTAGTGCAGGTTAAATCCTCAATAGCTTCGTCAAAACAAAGTCGACAACTGCTTTATTTTGACCACATTTGAGGAGAAAATATAATTATGCTTTTTTAAACTGCGCAGTTCAGCTAAATAATGCTAACTTGCGTTACCTGTCTGAGCATACAATTACGTCTGTAAACGTGATTGTGATGGGCTATTCTAGTTGTATTCTGATCATCTTTTAATCATTCAACTTGCTTTTGATTTTTTGGTAGGTCGGCTAATGTTGAAGGGCGACAACGTGTGCCTGATAATGAACACGCAGTCATCTTAAATTTATCTTAATTTTTTTTTTAATGTAAGCCTTTTTCATTTTGTTAATATATGTATGTACAGTTCACGAACCTTCTTTTTTTGTATAATCGAACGTAGTTTTATGTCCTTTTTTTTTCTCATTAGAAGCAATTCTTTTGTTGTTGGTGTATGATAAGTACAATACCAACATTATGTATATGATTTTCAATATATTTAATACTAATTAATAAAACTACCTTTTCAACAAACAAGCTGATCTTGAATTCTGCTAACACTTAAGTAATTATACAGGGTGTACACAAATTATCCGACATTTGCATTTATAATATTTAAAAAAAAATATTAAATTGGGTAATTACAAATGGTTCGCTATGTCCGACATGAAAACAAAACAAAATGGGCCTATGACTACATTACACATTAACCTTGGGACTTTCAATTTCTTAAATCAAATTTCTTTCTGGTAGGAAAATTTGTATTTATGATTTATTTTAAAATATGAAATGTCAGATAATTTGTGTACACTCTATATTATTCCAGTATGATTTGGTTTTTTATTTGACAATTTTTTTATCAAGGTTGTGTCATGTGATGTCTCACAAATAATTATTTTCAGTCTTAATGGATAATTTTTAAAGATATCTTAATGATTACACATTTGCAAAGATTCTAAATCACAAATTTGTTACAATATATTTTAATGGTAAGTAAAACATTTGCATTGAAAAGGAAATGGAAAAAAATAAATACCATTCTTAAGTAGAACAGTCATGTTAAAAATTGAAAGGAAAAGAATACCATTCAGATTAAGTAATGCCAAAATAAACAAATATGATAATGATTCTTTATAGCACCATATTAAATATTTGACTGGATTATGTGAAGCTGATGAGTGATTTAAAAGTTTTTTCTCACTGATAAATAGTGGTAATTGCTCTACTAAGCTACAGCATGGAATCTCTTGGCACATTGGTTTTTTTAATGAAAACATATTTATAAAGTTGCACAATATTTACATACGCTTCACCATACTCATTCTGCACATATGAAAGATGTACCAAGTGGTGCAAAAATATATACAGCAAATCGAAAGATAAGCATGTATGAATCTATGCGTTTTATTTTAACAAAACTCGTATAGGGTGTAGTAGAGCATTCACATGAATTAAATGTGAAAACTATAATAGAATTGGCATTTTATGAAAGGTCCCTGGTTCAATCCCAAAATGCTGCAAAGATATTTTTTTTCATCTTTGCTTTGTATTTCAAGATTTGCACCCTATTAACATTTCAAGTGCAGCATGGTGTTAAATTGATTGGCTGAATAGTAATTGAATTGTGCCAATTGTACAAGTTAAAACACTTTCAACCATCAGATAGCATGCACAAAAAATAACTGCTTTTGGAACATTAAAATAAAAATTATTTATCCATTTAAAGTCAAACGGAATTAATATTTCCATTGTCTATGTCTACATACGAGTTACATCGAATCCATTGCATCATTTTTTTTTTAGCATTTTGTACCACTTGGTTATATATACTCTGTAATGATTTACAGTTGCTGTACTCGGAACAAAATATGGTCTCTGAACGAGTCTTAAGTTTGTGAAAAGTCTAAACCATAATTTGCTTGTGAAAGGCAAACTATGTAAATGGAAACCACGTGCAATTTATAGCTTGTCGTCATGGTATGCTCACCTGAATGATTTTAAAGTTTTAAACAGAATGATTGGAGACGGTGCAATCATCGCTCCCTACGTCACTACCACTGGCAAAGCTCGAATAATCGAGAGCAGAATCGACTGAAGAAGTTGAACCAAGACGCGTTTCTCGGTAGACCGATAAAAACCCCTGGCCACGTTGGGCTCGAAAGCGCTGTACAAAATCCAACAACGACACCTGCAAGAAATTGAGTAAGATCTTTTGAGTTCAGTTTTCAAAGTCAATGTTTTCTACTAGAAAAAGATTTTTAAGTGATATTTTTATAATTGTTATGGGCAATTCTATAAAATGTTTAGCCCCATTTGGCAAAGTATGAAATAACATCTTGCACACAACTGTGTAGGTTAGTTTAGTTTACAACATTTACATTTGCTAAAAATAAAAGTCCAAATTTAGGCCTAAAATTTAAACCTAAATTCTTCTATTGCAACGTTAATTTCACACATTGCCAAAAAAGACTAGCATACTATGGTTGTAGTAAGACAAAAAACCCTCAGTTGAAGTGCAAAGTAGGACAAAAAATCTGCAGTTGGTTATATTAAAACATGAGAAAAGTTATTTTGAAAAATATTTTTAGGTTTTATTTTTTCACACAGCTCATTTTAATTGTAGAATATGCATTGAAATTACAATGCATATACCCGTTTAAGTAATGGTATATTTAAAAAAGCCAACAACGTTGCACAAGTTAACACATTCATATCAGTGCCAATGTCTATTTGATTTTATTCTCAAAGGATTAGTTGCACCGCAGAGCAGCTCAGCTTAGCTTTGTAATAGCAACAACAAATGCAACAAACAAGATTGCTTATTCAAAAAGTCTGAATGCGCATAAACTAAGGCATATAGCGTCCGTCATATTTTTTTTTTTGACGGCATATACCCAGTGATACATTTAAGACTAAGACGAATCCATCCACACCTCATTCATTCATCGAGCGATTTAACTTGTAGGGGGTTATTGCATTTGCTATTGTTGAAATACAAAAAAGCTTCCCAAATGCCCAAAATGCCTCGTCCCTCCAACCAACCTATCATTTGTACTCATAGATACTCAAAGTGAAGATAAGGAAAAGGGAGTAAAAACGTGAACATTTAATGAACAATAAGTATGTACAGTATTAACTTACAATAATTTGTTTGGTAAATTTATTCGCAGCTGTCTATAATGTTCATGATTTTTCGATGATGTATCCCTTTTTATATTGAAATGACAGTGTTATCTAATTCGGATAAACCGATTTTTCGGATAATCGAGTTTTTAGTGTACGGTAGCAAATTAAAATTAAACAATTAATTAAATAAATAAACTATAAAAGTGAATATAAAATGTAAACATTTTTTCACAATAACTTTTTAGGACAAAACCGCAACTGAGGGTTTTTGTCCTACTTTGCACTTTAACTTAGGGGTTTTTGTTCGGGGGGATTTGTCCTATGAGGTATTTGGTTCAGAGTTCAGACACCAGCATTCTATAGAATTCTCGGATTCTATACATACATACATAAATAAATGAACAACTTTACCTGGTTTTCCGCTGTGACGGTGGTACATTCGACAAGAAGAATGTAAGTGAAAAGCGTCACATCGGCAGGGAACAATCGCCTGTAGAAAGCAATTCGGCTTAAACCAAATTTCTCTGGCAAATTGAAATAGATGTAACGCGCACCAGTCCAGTCTTTCCACGTGTCTTCCAAGACGTCCTGAAGACCCGAATTCAACCCTTTGAATCCAATAAACATATGGTGAACAGAGCCATCTCTCTGAACGGGACTGGGACTACGCGTTCGAAGTTGTTGTGGTGGTGGCGTCAAACACAAGATTTCCGAATCTTCATCATCGAGCGATGGAATTGCACGAATTTCTCGATACACACCTGAAAGTGATGAAAGAGTTAAAAATGTCATATTTACAGAAGGAAAATGAACAGGTTTTGCAAAAAATCTGTTAACTTTAGTTGACAGGCCTCAAGTTACAGGATAATTTTAAAATGTCATTACAGTATGCCGTTATTCCAAATATTGTGCTAATTTATAAATGCATTAACGCCGTTTTTCCAAAGATCAGCTTTTTTTTCCCATATTGTTTCAGAAAGGAAGCAAGCGAGTGAAACCACCAGGAAGTGAAGCGACAAAAAGAAAGAAATCACACAAAAAATTTCAGATTTACAATAGTCGCGTTTCATATTCTTGCTCCGAAAGTGCAAATTTTAGACAACCCAATGTCTTTTATGCTGGTCAAAAAACGATTCATTGCATTTTAAGAAATAACGAAGTTTTTTCAACTCCTCATTTCTTTTAGAAACACACATAGTTTATGTCCTTGTCATAGTGTGAAATTCTTTTTGAAACATCCTGTATTTTGCATAACAAAAAGCACTAATAAAACAAGTTTTGTTAAACATCATTTTTCGTTTGGTAGAAAAATTATTATTCCGGTACTAGTTTAGCGTGGTTACCAATTTGTTTGTCTTCGCTAATTTTTCTCGATGAAAACATTGCAATAAAAACAAAATTGGCATTTACACTCAAAGTTCTGCATGTTGTGTTTAATTACCTTGCTGAAGGACAAATTCTCCACCGAGTGAGTTGCAAGCCATAAGATTGCTTTTGGAAAGTGATGCCTCCGGTGCTAACGTTGCAAAGTGAACAATCGGGTACCATACTGAAAAACAAAACACACCATCTTAAAAAAACCAAGTAATAATAATAATAATAAACAGGGTATAGTGTTACATTACAAATATTATACTCCATTAAGCATTGAATACCACACTTGATTAAAATTCAAACACAATGACGTTACTAATTGTACTTTTATGTGCAAACTAATGACAGGCAAACGTAGATAATAAACAAAAATAAATCATAAAAAAACAGCGAAAATATAATTAAAACTAGTTAACAAGTACATTAAAATGCTGTAGTATCATATACAGTACATGAATAATGCAAAAAAAAAATAATCCATTTTTGATTTTTGCATTTTTCGATTTATGCGAATTATAATTTATGCAATTCTTGAGCCAATATAATGGCTCCAGCTAGTGATTTAACTATCAAATCAACAATAAATAAGCTATCCTTTTTTACATTTTTATTAATTGTTTCAGAAAATTGTATTAACAAACATTTGAACTAAAAATCAATTTTTTCCGGAACATTTTATATAACATACCGTAAGGAACTAATGAAACAAACGCAAAATTGTTTTAAAAAACTTTCATCAATATAGGGTTGTATAGTTAATTATTTTCGGTTTTTTTAACCACCCTAATGCATTCCAAAACTAAATATTTAATCTATCACGTTACAATAGTAACAATAGAATAAAATAAATGCAAAACCACTAGAACATCTAAAATTCACGGTTGTTTAATTACAGCCGGAAAAAGAAACATTTTTTCTGTTCATGAATTTAATGTTCACGAACCTTTTTTTTTCCGGTTTTTTTTTTTTTCAATTAAGCAAAGTCTTAAGCAAATCACGAAGGACTTGGTTCCAGTAAAAAACAAAATAGACAAATCCGAGGACTTTCCATGGTTTAACTTCAACACTTCAACGTCGACAGGAATCCATTTTAACGCAAACCCTATTATACCGTACAAGAACCGTTAATGATCTTGGGTCATTCGTGGGTGGTTGTGTCCGTGTTGCGTTCATTCAATACGCATTCAAGTTGCGTTCAATCATGGTTCAATCAATAAGCAACTTTGGTTTTTTTGGACCTTTCGCTGAATACAAAAAACATTATTGTTAACAGTCTTCTTTTAAGGCTTCCATAGGAGTTTCGGACTTCACGATTATGACGTTAAAGAAAAATTGGCAGTCATCACAATGCTTTCGTTAATCTGGTTATAGCATCTCTTCAGCGTTATGTATTACGACCCACCAGATACTCGATCCGGTGGTAAAACATTGCCAAAAAGTATCGCAGCTAAATACAGTACATACTCCATGAAGGATCGTCGTTTCTCTTACCCCGTTCATCATTGATTCGAGTTCGGTACTTGTAGGCTTTTATTGTCCATTGACAAAACTGTGGATACCAGATATATATATCGATTGCCCGATTTCCATCATGATTATGAATCTTATGAACCATCAGTGTCCGTATTCGTTGGTGTCGGAAGCTGTAAGCACGTGTCCTTCACTACTTTAGAGCTTTCATGACAAAGCGCTAACTATTTTATGCAGTCTCAAGTCATTAGGTCACCATCCGGGTTTTGGATTTCGGTACGTGCACTTTTGAAGAAATTATTCTGCACTTCTGAAAGAAACTGGCGCTCGAACTCTACGTAAAAGAAATCAATCTTAGTGCCATCGACGTTTGTTTTCCAAAACTTTAGCATCTCAATTCCGAGTGTGTAAAGCAGTGTTTTCTAAAGTTTTGCAGAATGGAATGCACTTTGGGTCTCCATTTATTGAATGGAACAAATTTCAATAAATTCCAAGAAACGCTGACCCAAACTACTTTCAGTTCCTCAAAACCTTGATCCCAAAACTGATATTTGTCACCTTTTGTTATGAAAAATTCTT